>QGOI01000565.1:0-10077 GCA_003313885.1 Boletus sp. MG55 | reverse complement strand
CGTCGCTGCCGTAGCCATTCGGGGATACCTCTTTAGGATCCAGGAACACGCAACTTGACCAGACAGTCCAGCGTTATTTGTTCGCTTCAGGTCGAAGCGTAACATCCGCCTGGTTTAGAGACGCCAGAGTCACAAGCCGCATTACCGTTGCCAGTACCGCAACCCCTGGTCCCTGTAAATCAAGATCTTTGGGAGATTAATTCCCAAGACGCAGCACAGATTCCTTTTTGAGTAGTTACCCCTGTATTCAGTTCACTAGGACTTCGCTAGTACTTCACTAGGACTACTTATCGAATCATATCCCCTTAGTCTTCATTCGCCATGGCTTCATTCAACCCCGCCACATTCAGCTCCACTCGTTGGATGGCTGACATACAAGCCTTACCCACCAGTGATGATCAATTAGCCGCAATAGCTACACAGATTGGACTTATGGTCAACTATTCGGTCAATACGGTCAACACATTGTCAGCAACACAAGCAGATCTAGCTCAGGCTAAAGCAGATCTTACAGCCGCAGAAGCACAGATAGCAGCAATGCCTTCTGCCGGATCAGGAATCACCCGATCCAACAAGAAAGTCGAAGTATTTGCCGACCCCGACGAATACAAAGGAGAGATCGCCAAATTTGAAGATTGGTGGCTCAAGATGCAAACTTGGATTGAAATCAATCGAGAGATTATCATTTCAAAGTCATACGATGTAGTCGTTGCCGTCTTGTCCCGAATGACAGGAACTCGCGCAGGCATCTTCGCAGCCTCTAGACTCAAACTAGGACGATTGTACACATGGGATGTTCTCGTAATCGACATCGAGAAACAGTTTTGACCCACTGCCAAACCAGATTGGGCATTGAAGAAACTTTGGAGTTTCAAACAAGGAAATATGCGCACATGCGATTTCCTAGATCAATTCGGAAAATTGGCACGCGAAGCCAACATAGGAGAAACTCATTGTATCAACATTCTGGAACAGAATGTCAATCCCGACATCAGAGACAGGATAGTGTTAGAAGGAAAACGCACTACAAATGTCGACAATTACACCGATGCAATCCGACTCATTGGAGAAAAGCTTGAAACAGTACGCTTTTTCCATGGAAAGGGTGTAACCACCTCTTTCAGTAGTCACCGCTTCTCCAAAGCTACCAGAGACCCAAACACAATGGATGTAGATGCACTCGACTCGTTCTCCGATCAAGATGACGAAGAACATATCGATGTATTCTCCAGAACCAAGCCTAAAGGAAAGAAAGGATTCTCAGGCAAATGCTTTAACTGCGATGTCCCAGGACATTCAGCCAGAGATTGCAAGAAACCTTCTATGGCTTGCAAGGAATGCAAATGGAGAATGGGAAAGCATAAATCCTCTTGCTCCAAGCACAGAGCTATTCGCACTACAGATGAAGGAAAAGCCTCATCTTCGGGAAAAGCCCGAGCGACTTGAATAATCTGGGTGTTCAAGTTGCCTCTATTCAGAAGTGTACGTCTACATCATCTAACTTATCTAATAAGCCAATGGGGTCTTCAATTGATTTGAAGCTCGGCCGGAGCTTCATACCGGTGCTTAATTCCATTAGCATCCCTACTCACCCTTTAACCCCAGAAAACACCAGAATCCGTTCTATCTCACCGCGAGATATTATGCTAACTATTGAGATTGCTCCACCTCGAAGCAAACAGGTTACTAAGACTAAAGCGCTCTTAGACAGTGGCGCTAATGCAATCTATATCGATACAGCTTATGCTCGACGCATTCGCTTACCACTTTTGGTTTTACCACAGCCGATACCGGTATATAACGTTGATGGAACACGTAATACCACAGGAAGTATCACCCACTATGCTGAAATCGTCATTAACTTTCAGGGTCATAATGAGAAAGTTACAGCCGAAGTTACCAACTTGGGAAAGAATCAAATGATTCTCGGTCACTCATGGCTTAAGCTTCATAACCCCGAAATAGATTGGACTACCGGAAATGTCCAAATGACAAGATGTCCCTCTACGTGTAAATCCTTGATGGATAAAACGCGCATAATACGAGAAGAAGAAGAGTTCGAGCGCAAGGCTCTTACTAGGATCAATGCATTGAAGCATCAAGAACCTTCCCCAAAGGTTGATCCAACCCCTGAACAACTCGTACCAAAACAGTATCATCAGTACTTGACTGTGTTTTCAAAGAAGGATTCCGAGAGAATGCCTATAAGAAAACCATGGGATCACGCAATTGAGCTTACCGAAGACTTCAAACTGAAGAAAGGAAGACTCATTCCCCTGAACCCAGTGGAACAGCAAGAAGTATCTGATTTTGTGGACGATCAATTAGCCAAGGGCTATATTAGACCGTCAAAATCCCCACAGACATCCCCAGTGTTCTTCATCCCGAAGAAGGATGGTAGGAAAAGGATGGTGCAGGATTACAGACATCTTAACGATGGTACTATCAAAAACAACTACCCACTCCCTTTAATCTTGCAGCTTGTTGACAAGCTACAAGGAACGAAATGGTTTACCAAGATCGATCTCAGATGGGGATACAACAATGTCCACATCAAAGAAGGAGACAAATGGAAAGCCACATTTGTATGCCACAAAGGAGCATATGAACCCTTGGTCATGTACTTTGGATTGTGCAATAGTCCCGCAACATTCCAAACTATGATGAACGAGATATTCGCAGATATGACAGATGTCATGGTTGTCTATATTGATGATCTCTTGATCTACACCAAGACTCAAGATATCAAAGAACATGAACGCATTGTCAAGAAAGTTCTCCACAAATTGGAAGAACATGATTTGTTCGCCAAACCAGAAAAGTGCACTTTCTCAGTCCAGGAAGTAGAATTCCTTGGAATGATAGTGTCGAGGACAGGTGTTATGATGGACAACACCAAAGTTAAGGCAGTTCAAGACTGGCCCGTCCCGACAACAGTGAAAGGTGTCAGAAGTTTTCTAGGTCTAGCCAACTACTACCGAAGATTCATCAATGCTTATGCGCAGATTGCAAAGCCATTGCATAATCTTACCAAAAAGGACAATCCATTCATATGGACAGACGCCGAACAGACAGTGTTTGATACGCTTAAGAAGCAGTTCACAACCGCCCCTATACTTGCATACCCTGACAATGACAAGGTTTTCCGCTTAGAAACGGATGCCTCCGACTTTGCTACCGGAGCCATTTTGTCAATAGAGCAAGCAGGCAAATGGCACCCAGTTGCTTATTCTTCACATTCAATGACACCCGAAGAACGCAATTACCCCGTAGCCGACAAGGAAATGCTAAGTGTTATCAGAGCACTTGAGCAATGGCGTCATTACTTAGAAGGCGCAAAGCATGAATTCGAGATCTGGAACGATCACACGAATTTGCAATGGTTTATGAAACATCAAGATCTGAATCGCTGACAAGCCAGATGGGCTCAGTATCTTATGAGATTTCATTACAAATGGTTACATAAACCAGGCACTCAAATGGAAAAGGCCGATGCCTTGTCCAGAAGAGAAGATCATGCACAAGGAAAAGAAAACGACAACAAAGGAGTTCTCGTTATTCCAGAATCACAAATATCCACTACAGAAGTGAAGATTTCCACAGACACCGAAGTCATCACCGTCAAGATCAGAAAGATCCTCAACATGATGAAAGAATCCGAGATCACCCCATTATGCAATCAGTTAGCTCTCACTACTGATACCAATCAGCTTCTTCATTATGGATCAGGACAGATTTACGTCCCTGACGATAATGAATTACGAATGGAAATCATTCGCTTACACCACGATACCCCTATTGCTGGACATGCAGGTTCAGACAAGACATTAGACCTCATCCGCCGCAGTTATAACTGGCCTGGAATGTCTACACTTGTAAAGGATTATGTTTCCCATTGCGACAGATGTGCACGCTTCAAAACGTCCAATCTCGCACCCCCCGGAAAACTAAAACCTTTAGACTTACCGAACATGCCTTGGGAAGAAGTCACTGCAGACTTTACCACAGATCTTCCCATCAGCAAAGGATTCAACTCCATATTGGTTGTAGTTGACAGATTCTCTAAAGAAGTCGAGTTCATTCCCTGTAACAAGACAGTCACAGCTCTTGACACCGCACATCTTTACCTACACAATGTTTGGAAGAACCATGGACTTCCACGTAGTATAGTTTCAGATCAAGGACCACAGTTCGCATCACAAGTCATGAAGGACTTATGCAAACGTTTAGGCATCAAGCCGAAACTATTCACCGCGTATCATCCTCAAACAGATGGTCAGACAGAACGCATGAATAGAGATCTCCAACAGTATCTGAGACTCTTCACTGCCGAGAAACAAGACGAATGGGTTAATTGGCTGCCTATGGCACAATTCTCCTATAACTCAAAGAAACAAGCTTCTACAGAAAAAGCCCCCTTTGATGTCACCAGGTCCTATAAACCTCGAATGGGTTTCGAAAGCCAAATTACTAAGGCACCTGCAGCAGAATCATTTGCTACTACTATGCAGGATACCTTAACCCAAACGAAAGCAAATCTTGAGAAGGCACAAGTCAAGATGAAAGCACAAGCAGATAAACATCGCTCTACCCCTCCATCTTACTCTATTGGAGATAAAGTGTGGCTTTCTACATCCAATCTCAGACTTACCCGTGCTTCTAAGAAGTTATCAGAAAAATGGTTAGGACCATACGACATCACAAAGCTTATTGGAGAAAATGCCGTTGAACTTAAGTTACCAAAGTCAATGCGCATACACCCCGTCGTCAACATCTCTCGCATCCATCCATACAAAGAAAGGTTAGAAGGTCAAACATCCTCTAAGCCTGGACCCATCTTAGTAACAGATGAACGTGATGATGAATATGAAGTTGATTACTTGGTTGACAGTCGATTCAAAGGCAATTGATTGGAATACCTTGTACATTGGAAAGGCTATGACAACACTGATCGTACCTGGGAACCTATAAAGAATCTACCGCATGCTCAGGATGCAATCAAGGAGTTCCACCAGAAAAATATCAGTGCCCCTCGTCGCATTCGCCTATGCCAATCCGACTTCCTCGCGTCCTTCACAGATTATGGACTTCCTTGCCAGGAAATCCCTAATCATTGTCTGCCTTATGATCATCTGGAATCCGATCTTTAGAAAGGGTGTAGTGTTACGAACGCTCAGATCATGCTCAGTACACGCCCCTATTTTTCCTATATTTTCTATCATTTTCCCGGACTTTCTACATTGACTTTCACATATAGCCCCTATCCATTACCCCTATAACCCGAGTATGGCTATATGCTCAAGTCCAGTCACTCCACCTCATGGTTGTTGCACATGCAACACACCATCTCACCTCAACACACCTCTAAAGCATGTTGTACCTTACTACGACACTGCCTTGTGGTCGTGACTCCTATTGACTCATTTAGACTCAGTACCCTTCGCCCCGTCCATATGCTACACTGTAACTAATACCACCTCGCAGCCTCAAGGCTACTAGTTGTACCTTAATATTGTACAATGACTTGGTATGACTCCTCACAACTAGCTATGATTCGCTACGACTCATCATGATTCTACATGACTCATCTACCTCACCTCCTCCTCATGTACTCTCCATTGTAGCATAGGATATCGTTAGATCTAGTGTACACACATGTACATACCCCGAGACTATATAAACCCCCAAGCGCACTTGACTGGATCCCCAGTCTTGTCCTCTTGGAGTTCTCCCATCCTCTCACAAGAGTACCAGTTCTCATAAACCTTCTCCGTTCCCTAAACTCGTCTTGTGCTCATTGAGTGAGTGCTTGGTCGTTTCACTTTCCTACGATCCAGCTCACATAACTTGTTACCTTTTAAGCTATCGAGGACACGTAGGAGATGTGTCAGGATTGCCTTCCAGACCCCTAATTCAAACTCATGTAGTAGATCGACTATGAGCATGGCGAAAATGTTGAACCCGAACATGCGAAGTTTCTCTGAAAAAGCGTTCTGTATGGGTTAGCGTTAGCACGAATACATGAGCGCCCATTGGATACATGCCTACCAGAGTAGGTATGAGTGACTCGTCCTTGAGAAGCTTTTCGACAACTGGAGAGTTAACAGCATAGTTTTTCTCATAGATTAGGCGTCGGGCATCCAAGACTTTGTTCTGCAAATCATCGTCAGCAACCCGAACCAATACTTGTTGCTGAGATATATCCTGTTCACGACCCATATCAGGGAGGGATGTCATGGGAAGTTTGCATCGTGGACAAGGACACATTCCAAGGTTTCATATGCACGCGATCAAGACCCTACTCAGACGAAGTCGATGTCAACAGATAGTCTAGGTGAGTATGAAGTGTGGCCACTGACTTTTCAGGATAATCGGCGGAATACGTGAATATTCGCAGATAAAAGCATCGGGTGACACCATCACAACAAAGTATGACGATCCCATGCTGATAGGCCTTTACGAACTCTTCATCAAGGAGAATCTTCCACTGTTTGTGAAAAAGCTCTCGCTGACAGTGCATACAAAGTATTTCGCTCGCGGCTTTATCACCCAAATGTTCCACCAAGAAATCCTTAAATTCGTCTGGTAACTAGACAAAGAATAAGATCACAAGCTGGCGGAAACACTGAACACTTACTGCCTGGAAATATGCAGTGTGAGAACAGAGATTGCTGGTAGGTTGAGACCTTCGGAGCTTCGACTCGTTTCCAAAAAATATGTAAAGTGGCCACAGCTTCGCATTGCCAAAGGCAGTTAGCTGTGTTGCGTTGGACCAGAACATGAGTGCCACGACGACACAAGGGAGGTCGCAGCCAGGTTCTGAGGGTGTGTCTTGAAGTGCTTGATGTGCTTCAAGAAATGCAGTGGACGTAAACAGGTCGCTATGGATTTTGAGGTCGTGATCCCAGTGAGGTGGGTGCCATCGTAGCTCGTATGGTTTGAAATGGAAGAGCAACACGTGAGCTGGATTTGTGATCTTTTCCCTAATGATTGAGACGAGGGAACGGTGGTAAAAGTCATCGACTTTGTAGTCTTTCGCTCCCACACTCCTTGACTGTGTATGAAATGGCACCGATATCGTGACGGAGGAGCGTTTCCAACCCTCGTCCTCACCCAACCACTCCGGAACGTCACCGTCAAATTGATTGTGTCCAAGCTGTGCATCAATGGCAGCCCATGCGGTCTGAGAGATGGCGGAAGGAGAAAAGGCGGAATCTCCGATGATGTCGAGTAGTTGTCGGAAATCCTCCTTGGATTTTTGGGCTCCTTCATTCCAATACCAATCTCCAAGCCGCATCGAACTCTCGTTAGGATAAGGGTGATACGGATTCTTGGAGGGTTGGGGGTCAACGACTGGGGAGCACGTGTTGTCAACCGAACGCGGATCTTCTGGGTCGTGGCGAGGAGGTGAGTCAGTGTTGTATATGCGAAACAGACTAAATTTGTTCATCTGGCTCTTGAACAGCTTCCGCATTGAGGCATAGAGGGACCGAGCGGAGTGTTCAACGGGGGAAGACGGAATGGTCTGAGACGAAGGCAATGAGGTGCTTGTGACCGTTGTTGAAGCCGGTTGTGCATTTAAGAATACCTCAGGAGGAGGCAGTGCCGACAGACGTTCCGGAAGTACGTCTGGAAATTGTAGTGGCTATCTGTGATTAGCGTGTTGTGACCTTCGCTGCAGTGAAGGCAATCCACTAAGACCTGTGGGTAGTTGCTGTGAGAAGACCATCTAAAAGCAGATAATTCGCTCATCGAAACCGAATAATGAAGATAAATTACTCATCTGAGGTAAATCATCCAAGGATTGGTCCTCGATTTGGTCCTCGCGGGGGACTGGGGCACGGGACGTGCTGGAGGTTGACAGATGTTCCGGAAGTACATCTGGAAGTTGTAATGGCAGTCTGTGATTAGAGCATTGCGATCTTCGCTGCAGTGGGGGCGATCCTCCTCCATGATCTGCAGGTAGCTGCTGTGGGAAGGCCATCTAGAAGCAGGTAATTTGCTCCTCAGAACAGAATAATGAAGATAAAGTATTCCTTTCCTCACCCATGGTGAATTGTCTGGAGATTGGTCCTCACGGGGACCTGAGGCGCGAGACGTGCTGGAAGACGCATGTTGGCCATCGAAAGTCAAACTTTGGCTGGAATCGCTAGTTCGGGCCTTCTTGGTATGCAGAATTTCTTTCACTCTGGAAAGAGCACCAGATAGTCACTTCTTGCCTTTGCGACATCCCTTCTCGTGGCGAGTGAAACCGCCGATGTCGTTGAAGGACCGGCCACAAACGCAGGTTTGTGCGAATGCAAACTCCGCCATCAACACTAAATAGTGAACGTTAGTAAACCCAGATACCCAGATACTCACTGCAAGCAGAGCGAAAATAGAACGCGTCACTGACTCCGAGTCACTGTCAATGTGTGACGTGTGACATTTGCGACTCAAGCACATGATCGCTGGGAGCATGCCACGTGTGCCTGACTGCTGCGAGTCGAAACCTCCCCTAGCATCTGGCTGGTGGTCTTGTAATGTAACACGGCAGAGAAAGATTTTGGCTGTTTGGCGAGCTCTAAAAACTACACTATCCCTTTTTCGTCGGTCAGAAACTGGTCGGAGACCTCGGCTAACCCAGTTCCAAGTATGAGATGTAGGTCGTGGTCTTGCAACGCTCATTCCTATGGTTGACACACTTTGGTCCTACATGTAACTAGTATCTAAGAAACCGAATTTTTTGATCGTCACATCTACTTTACCGACCATTTCCTCGTCACTGTGACCATCCGTTACTACCATTCCATGCTTGTATCACGCATTGTGACAGTCATAACAGTCATTTCAAGTAAAATACCAATATAACGATCGATTCATCTAGTGAACTGTGACATTGTACTATCGGTAGCATATGGACCACGACATGAGTGTGAGAGGTTGTGTGAGGTTGGACGTGTACTCGCCTCGTCTTGGCCAGACATCTTTTGCAAGCGATTCCAAACACTTGGCGACATGCTCAGCAGCAATGGACCTCTTCTGCAGGTCGAACAGCTTGGGGAACTCAGGAACCATAATGTCCTCAGCCGAGAGGCACAAATCGAAATCCTCGGGGGACGAAGAACGCGACAATGGTAGGTCTCGCGGATCATTGGTAAAGAGGAGTGGTTGACTGGGTGTGAAATGGACGGAATGGGATGAGGCTGCGATCCTTTGTATTAAGTTCTTGTTGGTGTCCACTCCTGGAAGCGACAACAATTGCTGACCAGGCCATGCAAGCGCTGGTTCACTGACCGAGTCACTTATCTCGATATCAGAGTCGGAAAGACCTGAACAGGATCTTCAACAGGGAGAGTAAGGAACGATCCTGGGAAGTCCATCATCCTTGAGATCCTTGAGATCTAGTCTTGATATTAGAGGTGAGCTGGGTGGGGGTAGTTCGTCGTAATCGGTCAGCGATGGCAACGAAGAGGAACTGAAGGTGGACAAAGATGGCGGTTCGGGGTCCGATTCAAAGGCCCAAGGTATACTGATCGGAGTCAAGAGAGGGTGGGACGCATCGACGTCGACGTCAAGCAATGATGAAGGTTCATGGGGTGATAGACTTGAAGGGTGGCAGTAATCCAGTGCAGGCGGCGCGCTCGCCACAGAGACAGAAGAGTGCGTTCGAGTGCTCCGACTCTGAAAAGTCCTGCGGCAATGCTATTAAGAGCGCCTGTGGGTACGGGGGTCCCAGCTCCGGGAGAGGAAGGTTAAATTAAACTGAATGTGGCAATGAGGGCTTTGATGGACCGGGATAAGACTCGCCGGTGTCATATTCCTCCTCATCATCAGCAAACTGACCCCCTTCTAGACAGAGTTGGACAGTATTGGCTATTATACAGATCTTGACAGCAAGGTACCCAAGTGCCTAGCTCTAGACAAGACCCCATAGTCTGTCCTATAACTTTTCTAGACTAGATTGGACTAGGGACAGTGTCACACAGATTATTGTGTTTGAAGGATGCTTTGTTATAGACACAACTGGACAGGTCTGGGACAGGTCTGGGACAGCTCAAGACAGAACTCAATGATATTGGACAGTAGTAGCTGTGA
>QGOI01000560.1:0-24286 GCA_003313885.1 Boletus sp. MG55 | reverse complement strand
AGAGGTCTCGACGGTGCGTTGCATGCCGGCGGTGGAGGAGGTGCCCTTTTTGTCGTCGGAGACGACGCAGATGAGGGCGTGCATGTCGGGCCAGTGGGCCTCTGTTGCGACCTGTTCGGCGAAGGAGTCGGAGCCGTCAGCGGCGGTACCTTCTCGCCATGCAACGAACCCGCCGAAGAGGGAACGGCAGGCGGAGCCGGAGCCCTGACGTGCAATGAGGGAGAGTTCTTTGGGAGACGCGGGAAGCTGGTACAGCTTCGCAAGGGAGTAAGCGAGAGCTGCAAAGCCCGATGCGGACGAAGCGAGACCGGCGGCAGTGGGGAAGTTGTTGTGCGAACAGATGTGCACTTTCCAATGCGAGAACTTTATCGGGTATGAGAAAGTGCGTTGATGTATTCAAAATGGAAGGCGAGCGCACCTTTTCTGAATTGGGATTTGCGCCTTCGAGCTCCTTTCGAAGGCGTCTCATTTCACTGATGCAAGTAGCGAGACGACCGCCTGGTTTGATCTCATCAAGCTTGCCGTTGAGCCATAGAGTATCTTCGGTGAAGGAAGGGTCTGCGCGGGAGGTGGTAGTGGAGCGAAGGTGATCTTGGCTGAGCGTGACGGAAAGTGAAGAGTTGGTCGGCAAAATAAGCTTAGTGTCTCGCTTGCCCCAATACCTAGATAGAAGTCAGTACGACACATCAGATGGTGTCGATCATACTGACTTGATACAAGCAATGTTGACCGGGGCAGACGCTGTTGCCTCGAAGTACTTGGACATGGTGATGGTCGTGATAGAAGGAAGGAAGGAACGTCGTAAAAACAAAGTGAGCCGATTTATGTTGTCTCGGTATTCGGCATAGAGTTGATGTGGCTGTGTTTGCACGATCTAACATCTCCTTTTTAGGACAAAGTGAATCTGGTGATAGCCGGGCCGAGAATATACCCGATATGGAAATCAAAATGGATTAGTCAACATGTGGCACCGTCTCTGTCCATTTTCGGGCGCTGGTCGGGTTTACGCTGCTCGCATTGAGCTCGACAGCGACGACGACGACGTGGACGACGAGGACGGCGACGGCGACACGCAAAAATCTGTCGGGACATATCATTTCTTGTTTGTTCTCTTATATCACCCCGCTCGACTCATCTGTACATCTGTCTAACATTCCTCAAAGACCTTGTCCATTGTACGGCCGACTACCCGCACCAGAGTCCCTTTGTTCGCAAGGGCTCTCCCCACACAGCAGGTGCCCGTCTTTACTCCCTCATCTCAGTCAAATGCCATGTTTTATCCGCAACAATCCCCGGCTGTCACTCACAAACACCCAAACCACCATGACCAGTCTCCGTGGTCTCGGACACATCATCCCGTCCTAGGGCCCCCAACCACACAGAATATCGGCCCTCCTCCTGCCTCACCGGGTTTTCCTCTCTACACCAATGGATCGGTGAACCCGATGCAACATCACCCCGCCCATCCGCACGCCCTTTCACATCCGCCTATCGGACACCACCAGCACCAGAACTCCCTTTCACACTATCCCTCCCCTCCAAATGGACATATCCATGCACAACATATTGGCACAGGGTCACCAGGGAGCGCTGCGAGCCAGATTATCAGTCCGCAGTGGCAACAACAACTTCTCAAGTGCGAGGTGCGTAGTTGATGCATGTCAGGCACATATGACGATCTGATCAACGGTTTTAATTCACAAAGATGATCAGGTCGTCCCGTTCACCTCATCACCGTGCACGAGCAAGCGCAATGGCTTCCCGCACCGTCACCAAATCCGCTATCCCAATTACAAATCCTAATCTCGTCAAACCCACCGTCAGCACTGACGCACCGCCCAAGGATTCAGAGGCTCCAGCCGCCTCCTCTATACCTGCCCCTACTAGTGCGTCAGAAAGTTCGCCCAGTCTCGCAGGTTCCACGGTCAATCACCCCTCGTCAACCGTGGCCCCGATAGCCGAGGCACCGCGGCTAACGGCAAAGCCCCCGCAGAATACGTGGAGCTCGCTTGACATGGGTGGTGTCAACATCAAAACGCTTCCTCCCACGTCTGGGTTGTTCACTTTCACCTTCCTCATCAATCTCTACCTCAACCACAATGCGTTGTTATCCGTACCTCCGGAAATTTGCAAACTCCGTCATTTGGAACTTCTCGATTTGTCCGGAAATAAGCTGAGCTCAGTCCCACCGGAACTTGGGATGCTCACGCAATTAAAGGAACTTTACCTTTTTGACAACCATCTGGTCACGCTACCGCCGGAACTTGGCAGCTTACATCAACTACAGACCCTTGGTGTCGAAGGAAACCCTATGGATGCGGCGCTGAAAACTATTGTACAGAAAGATGGCACTCCGGCTCTCATTTCCTACTTGCGCGACTCGTGTCCTGTGCCCGCCCCTCCACCCGAACGACTATGGAGGCATGTCGTTACCGCGGCTGAACGTGAAGCGATGAACAATGATCCTCATTCGGAGATATTCAGCGTTCTCTGTTACAACATTCTTTGTGAGAAATACGCCACCGAGCGCCTCTACGGTTACACACCATCTTGGGCACTGTCGTGGGACTACCGGAAGGAGTTGATCTTGACGGAGGTGATGAACTACGATGCCGACTTTCTGTGTTTGCAGGAAGTGGATACCGCCCAGTACGAGGAGTACTTCATTAAGCACCTCCAAGGACAAGACTATGAAGGTGTATATTATCCCAAAGCGCGGTACAAGACCATGAGCGATGCAGATCGGCGGCAAGTCGATGGTTGTGCGATTTTCTACAAGGCCAACAAGTTTGTCATTGATTTTTACTCGTTTCGGATACATGTTTATCTCTTTTCAGGTATCAATTGATAGAAAAGCAGCTCATCGAGTTTAGAACCGTCGCCATGCAACGCCCAGATTTCAAGAAAACGGACGACATGTTCGACCGGGTTCTTGGCAAGGATCACATCGCTGTCATATGCTGCTTCGAGCACAGGGAGACAGGCACGCGTGTTATCGTGGCGAACGCTCACATACATTGGGATCCGAACTTCCGGGACGTCAAGCTCGTTCAGGTGGCTCTGTTGATGGACGAGATAGAGAAGATTGCGTCGTACTTTTGCAAGTTGCCTCCCCGACCGCCGAATAACCCGGAAGACAAGTCCGCGCCGCCATCACGACCACCACCCCTATATAGTGATGGGACGAAGATACCCTTGGTCATCTGTGGTGATTTCAACTCTGTTCCCGACAGTGGCGTGTGTGAATTCTTGTCCAATGGGTCTGTACCACCAGATCACCCTGATTTCATGTCGCACCTTTATGGGAGGTACACTTCCGAAGGGTTACGGCATAAGTTTGGTCTCAAGAGTGCCTATTCCGCAGCGGGTTATCCACCCTTGACGAACTTCACTCCAAGCTTCCAAGGCGTGATTGACTACATTTGGTACGGCACAGGCAACATAGCGGTTAATGCGGTCTTGGGTGGGGTCGATAAAAATTACCTCGACAAGGTAGTCGGATTCCCAAATGCTCACTTTCCTTCAGAGTCAGTCTGCTCCATTGATCTCCTATAGGCCTTCACAATATTAACGTTCCTTTTTCAGCCATGTCTGCCTTGTGAGCGAGTTCCGGGTGAAACCACCTCGAGACAGTGCACCACGACCACCGCCCCTCTTCCCTTCGCCCAATGGTGCACACTAATGACCCGGGGTAGTCCAGGATCGCTTTTCTTTCGTTTCCTCTCCTGCCATACATTCATCCCCACTTTTGTTTTCTCTTCATTTATCCCTGTTTCTTTTCTTGTAATATATATTTCTTCGACCGGTACAATGTTAGCTTTTGTGCATTGGGGGATGATGAATGTTTTCTATACGCAATACATACGTGTGTGTTTGTTTGAAATACAGTCTTGTGTATTCCTTTCACTTCGTCTCCCTCCGACGTCATTTCGTTCGCGCATTTTTTTTCCTTGTTTCATTTTCCTCACTCAAGGTACTATTGCTACATACACTTGCCCTCCTGCTGTCGCCAGCCTCCTCGCCATTGCTTGGTCGATGGATCCTCTTCCTTCCATCCTGGTTCATATATATTCTCTGTTATGTTGTCTCGTCACTCCTCCGCATCATGTACCTCTCGCATGCGCGTGTACATTTTTATTTTCCTTTTTTGGGGTGTCTCAGACCAACCGAAAAAAACGAATTTCCTCTTTCCATGATGCGGTGAGCTCTTTGAGATATGAGATCTCGAGACCCTTTGTAGGGACGTGAATTCCTTGGGGGACCACTGGTCGCCCTCAAGGATGGGGGATTGGTGGGTTGTGTCGATCCCAATCTAATCCGTGGCGTTGTCGAGTCGTTTCGCGGGAACTGTATCGTTGGGAACGGCGTATCCTCACGGAGACCAACTCGGAATGCCTTTCCCTCGTGATCGCGAGTCCACGATGGTCCCGTTATGGTGTCCAGAGGGTTTCCCCGATGCATAAGCTGCACGATGTCACGCTCTGCAAATATTGTCTCGTCTTCCGATATCAGATATGGACTGCACGATCGAACGACGCGTCTCGTCTAGTGGGAACTCGGAGTGCTCTTTTGGACGTCGCCGATCACGAAAGCGGTATGACAAGTACGAACCGGCGATCGAACGTCTATCAATCGTCCATATGGAGTTGTGTGGAACAGCAGCGATCACACGGCGTTGGAAGTTGAGAAGGGGGTTCATGGGAATGAGTGACTAGGGTTGGGACCAACTTGAAGATTCGATGTTTGATTCCGACGTCGAGGTTGACATTGACGTTGATCGGCGGCGATGCTAGGCAGGTAGATCTTACCAGTACTTCAAGTTGTTCCGCCGGCTTTGTGGCAGACAGTGCAACCGAGTCGCCGTGATCGATTGGCAGCTCTCTACTGATTATTATGCCTGTTTGGCACGAGATTTTTGGGACCCACAAGATCAGTGCCCCATCACATCATATACAGTATATACAGCATGTAGCCAGCCGCAAATTCAGGCGTATTTGATGTGCTGACATTTCAGAGGATCCGTTGGTTTCAGCTCCGAGAAGCGCGTGCTTACTATTATACGCTGCGAGACGGTCGTTATCATCGGGTAAGCTTGGATCCCATAGATTGCAAGACAATAAAGGGTCAGCCGTTTGGGAATTTTATATAAATCGTGTCGTGGCGGCGTTCGGCGGATGGCCGTTTCATATGTCGCCTGTCGCGAAGTTCCGAGTGATTCCCGGACCCAACCTCAAGCCTGAGTTCGCAGTCTCAATTCCGATGGACGACGATGGTCGTCCCTAAGCACCAAGGTATCTGGGATTGCTTATCTAGGAGATACGGAGTGAACATGGGAATCGCTCTCATCGTCGCAGGTTCGAATCCAAAGTCCAAGAGTTCGTTCATACAGCGTTGATATATATTGAACTAGTCATTACGATACGGCGGGTTCTCTCTCTCCAGCGAACCGTCAAGATGATGGATAAGGAAAATGAGCAAACCTAGAGGCTAAAACTGTGAGACAGGTTGAGGCGAACGTTGGGGCAACACCGTTTTGTGAATGACTGCATATTGGGTTCAACAGTCAGAAAGGCACAAGGGAAAAGGACGAAAGGGACACACCAGCGCCGGAGTTGTTGGAGCCACCATTGTTCAGCGTCAAACCGTCGACATTTGAACCATTCATTTCCACGCAATTGGTCTTAGTGACAAAGCCGTCACTACGCCTTTGCCCCCGCCGTCCGTGAGCCTGCATAGATAAGCCTTCTGTGACCATTGAAGACGCCAGTGAATTTACATGCTGAGTTAACTCGGAGATAGAAGAAAACAAGGCAGGGTCGAAGGGTAATGGGTTGGGTGAAGGGAAAGGGGTGTGGATTGGAGAACGAGGAGTTCTTGATTGCGGAGGTGAAGGAGCGGGCCTTCTGAGGGAGTGAGAGCGACGAGGGGAGTTGCTGCCAGAGCCATCTGTGGTCTCTGATATAAGGTGAGTTACTTGGGTTAGATGAAGTATTGATCAACGAACGAGGTGATCTTGTTTGCGGAGGGGGAGGAGCAGGTCTCCTGACGGAGTGAGAGCGATGAGGAGAATCACTGCCCGTGCTACCCGTGGGCTCCGATAAAAGATGGTTAGGTGAAGTGTTAATCGACGAACGGGATATTCTTGATTGGGGAGGGGGAGGAGTGGACCTTCTGCCGGGTTGAGAGCCACGAGGAGAACCGGCACCCAGGTCATCCGTGTTCTCCGATGAAAGCCTCAACTGCGCTATTCGTCGAGGTGATGGTGGTGGTGGAGGAGACCTCCTCTGACGTCGACTAGAAGAGTTGCTGCCTCGGTCACTTGACATTTCTGACAACTATTAGTATGATGTGAGGCGGAAAACAAGAACTGCTTACCGAGTGGAGTGTTAATCGCCTCATGCAGGTCAGATCTATAATGGTTGTCTTCTTGGACAACGGCAGGGTTAATGTTCAACTCCGAGAGGTCTGGGAGCGAACAGCACATGTTGAGCGGGGACGTTACTGTCATACTTGCTGGTTCAGGATTACCGTCCGCGGGCGGGAGTCCTTGGCTGGATGAAGGTGGATTGCTCTCTCCCATAAGCCTAGTTCTCACTTTTGCATTGATATCTTCCTGCAAAAACTTTGTCAGAATTACGATAACAATAAATATGTCTACCAAATCAACTCGCTTTGACACGTTCAAGGAGCTCTTCAGCATCCTTGAGGCACTTCGCCGCCTGCGGTGAAGGCTGACGGAGCAAAACCCGCCAGTTTGGTTCCGACACTACTATCTCTTTAAGATGTTCGCTGAGACTGTGATAGTAGTTCCGAATCATCAACATCGTATTTTACGATCACGAAAAACAACTCGTCATACCTCTCCTCCTCTTTAACGAACGTCTTCCGGTCAGTTTCGCATAATACCGAATTAGGATTGTCGAAGTCCTGTTGTAGGGTCCGAAGAACGTCTTCCAAGATTTCCTCAGCTTGCTTGGTGACAGAGGACGATCGTGGCATGTTCGTGCAGCGCAGTTAAAGAAAGGGGAGATATCCTAGTAGTCCGTCCTCCGAGAGGCGAGGGCAATTTATTTGACACTTCCATGCGTTCCATACTAGTTGGCTGAGTGTACGTATCCTCGCAACCGAGGATAAGGAGCCCCAAAAAAACAATAACCAGACAAGGCGCGAGGTATTGGCGTGTCAAGCGGGACCTACAGGGACCAACAGACGACACAGGTCTATATACGTAATTGCTCAGCAACGTGCACTTTGCAGGAAATTTCCCAGCGCGTCGTCACCACGGTTAATTCTTCTTCCTTCAAGTTGCCTCAGATTCGGAAAAAACATCAAGTTATTGAACAACAATCTTAACGACGTATTGACAACTATCCTAATGGGTCTACATCCCTGGTTACACTATACCTATTGGATGGAGCGCTTCTCCCTCCTGTTTTCCGTTCCTTGGTCCTGCCATCCACCGGTAGAAGCGTACAGGCAACTCGTGGCTCCTCTTCTGGTGTCATCGCTCACTTGAGCCTACTCGGGGACAAGAATGTAAGGTCCACCCCTCTGCCTCCCATCCCCTTAGGTGCTTTACCCATCCGTTTTACCGTGACACTGTTCGGCCTCTCAGTGTCATCACCTGCCATTGTGGACCGAATTTACTGGCTAGATATTTTGTGGCTCGCGGTCAGGTGGGCAGCAAATCTACCACATGGCAGTGCTGACAAAGGGCTAGCCGAATGGACAATTGTCCGACGTAGTCTAGGTCGCCTGGCTGGAGTTGGGTATAGCATTAGAAGCCTGGATTCGCAGATACGTCGGACCGTCGAGCGGCATTGTGGCGAGCCCCCACCGCTTTCCTTAGGTTTTCGGCTTGCGCGATGAGTTGCGCTGAGAAACTCCGCGCTCACTTCGTCAGCCAGGCAGACCTTTTATTCCATTTGCATAGCACTCGATCATAGTCTCAGTCGATCTCCAATCTCTTAGGATCATCTCAGCGTTACTTCTCATGCCCGAGTCCGGCCTGCGTACCGCGGTGTATTTTGCATTTCCGAACAAAGATATACTCGGGGGGTAGGTCGCCTTTAGATAGGCCTTCATATGTGATGATGGAACGCGGTAATTAGGATCACTCGAGAATGGGTAAAATTTAACGATGGGATGCAGTCGTTGAAATTGGAGTAAGTATCCTTCTATGCTGAGCACAGGGACCGACACTGACGTCAAATAGCGTTAGGACGACGTATATAGGGTATATAGCTCGCTCTTGAGTTCCCTGCCACGATCAGCATCCTTTGCAGTGCATTCCCACATGGAATCGCCATTAATGTTCACGTAGCCTCATCGTGGATTCGGAAATGGGTTTCCGGAGTTTATCGGATAAATGATGTACTTCCCAGATTATAATCGCTGTAACTGCGATAGTATTTGAGGGGGCGCCTTGGAACTGATCATATCCCCCACACCTCCACACAATACCGTATGAGCGCCGACCCCTTCCCCCAGCAACTTCCTACCCTTCAACGGTTGGGCGTAGATGAGCCCACCGTGACCTCAGCTACCGAGGTTGCAACAGCTTGGCTTGATGCATTCTCAAGTGCTGTCGCATCATCTGATATCACCAGGATCCTCGATCTCTTCCTTGACGACGGTTTTTGGAAGGACGTTTTGGCATTAACCTGGGATTTCAGAACTATCGAGGGCAGGGATGCGATCAAGAATCTTCTAGATCATCGTCTCGTTCCTACAGGTCTCGTAGATCTGCGTCTCAGCCACGAGCCTTTGCGGGCTCCGGAGCTTCAGAAGTTATTCCCCGATCTGGTCTTGCTGCGTCTCTCCTTCGAATTCGGAACAAAAGTCGGAAAAGGCACGGCCGTTTGTTACCTAGCACCCGCACCTGGTCCCACGTGGAAGGCGTATATACTCTTCACGTGCTTGCAATCCCTCAACGATTTCCCCGAGCAGGTACTGGATAGATTTTGAAGTCGATATCATCAAACTGATTCCAAATGCAGATCGGTCCTCTTCGCCCACAAGCCGCCGAACATGGCACTTGGGGAGATAGACGGCGACGAGAGGTGGAGCTTGTCGATGGTGATCCGACTGTGATTGTGGTCGGCGCAGGCCACACCGGCCTTGAAGTCGCTGCAAGATTGAAATACCTCGGTATTCACCACCTGGTTATCGACAAGAAAGCTCGGGTTGGTGATAGCGTGAGTTGCCGCCAGGTTTCTGATGTACTATTGGATTCACGAGGCGTTAGTGGAGGGATCGCTACAAAGCGTTATGCTTACATGATACAGTTTGGTATAATCAGACTCCATATTTACCGTGAGTCTACTGTCTCGGTGAGATGTGAGTTTAGGCTCTCTTTCACCACTATTTGTTTTTAGATTCCCCCCGACTTGGCCTGTTTTCAGTCCAGCTGGAAAGGTATGAGCTAGGGAATCTAGGGTTTTTGTTTCGCATAAAATGACTGATGTCGTTGGGTTAGCTTGCTGATTGGTTGGAGGGTTACGCCAATTATCTCGAGCTCAACGTATGGACGTCATCCGTCATCACCAAGACGGAGTGGAACGACAACCTGAAGACATGGACCGTCGAAATCAACAGAGGCGGAAAGGAAATTCGAATTCTCAAGGTAAAACACCTCGTCTTCGCGACTGGGTTCGGAGGTCGTCCAAAATTGCCAGATATCCCAGACAAGGTAAATTCTGCGGACCTGTTTCCTAGGTCATCTTGCTAATATTACTTGCTAGGAGAATTTCAAGGGGGAAGCAATTCATTCTTCGGAATTCACCTCTGCGTCAAATTACATTGGCAAAAAAGCGGTGGTCGTTGGTGCTTGTACCTCTGGTATGATAGCACCGAACCCGGGAGTATCTTGTCTAACACAAGTCAAAGGCCACGACATCGCTCAGGACTTCTTCAACAACGGAGTCGATATCACAATGTAAATCCGTGTTAAACTGTATTCCAGAGTGTGCGTGGACTGATGTTGCATTTTTTAGGTACCAACGCTCGTCTACATGCGTCGTTTCAGTCGAAGCGATCTTTCAGCTGCTTGCTCGTATGTCGTCTTGTCCGGTCCTCTTAACTGCACTTGTTTACAGCTTCGATTTGAAAGCGCTCTACAACGAGACTGTTCCAACAGATCTCGCAGATGTCTATAACGGCTGTCTACCGCACGCTGTATTGAGACGTATTCACCAACGCACTGTGCCCCACACTGCGCAGACTATCGATAAGTGAGTACGGATCCCCAAGACTAGATGTACCTTGACGACACTGTGCTCGGTCCCAATACAGAGAGATTTTGGATGGTCTCGCCAAAGTTGGGTTCAAGACGAATCTCGGACTATACGGTACAGGCATCTTCCCGCTCCTATTCTCACGTGCGGGAGGATACTACTTTGGTAAGTCTCCTGAAGATGGTGGTCGATGCCGCACCCTCAGATCTTTTGATAGATACCGGTACAAGCAGACACGTCATTAATGGCGACATTAAGCTCAAGAGCGGGAGCGCTATCGAGCGCTTCACCGAGAAAGGACTCAGGTTCGAGGATGGGACGGAGCTCGAAGCAGACATCGTGATCTTCGCAACCGGGTAAGCACCCGCATTTCTCCGCGCTGCATCCCGATGCCAAATCTAAAGTATGTCTCGTGCTCTTTGAAGATATGGAGACCCACGCGACAGCATGCGCGAAAGTTGTGGTCCGCAAGTTGCTGACACGGTGAACGAAGTGTGGGGCCTCACGGAGGAAGGGGAAGTGAATAGTGTTTGGAGGGACTGTGGACATGACGGCCTGTGGTTCGGCATCGGTACGTCGTCGCACAGCATTCTTGCGCATTTTCGTATTTGACGTATTCTTGGTACAAAAAAAAGGTAACTTGGGGATGTCACGTTTCCACAGTCGTCATCTTGCGTTGCGTAAGTGGTTGCGTGCATGACAAGATATCAGTATCACTGAGAGGGATTGCAGAACTTAAGGCCATCGAAGCCGGCATTTTGAAGAGGTCGGAGGTCAAGTTTTGACAGAAGAACGACTGCTCTTGCAGGACGAAGTTGCATCGACGCGCTGATTGTACATATGGATATTGTGAATTTTTGGATCGGGACCCGAAATGCACTGGCGAGGAACACTGTTTTCATGGAGGGTTACTTTGTATATTACTTAAAAGCTCGGACAGATTCAGTCTGGGTCCTGGAATCGTCTAGCCAAATGAAACCCAACCTTCTAGACACCACTAACCAAAAACAGAACAATAACATTCGCATGGTATTATACAATGTACGAGATGATTGCGACGTAACAAGAACAAAGAGTCCCCCAATGATGCCATATATCGTTGTTCCAACACTTATCTTTCTAAGGTATTCTTCTCCCGCACATCGGGGGGCGGCGAACGTACCCACGTGAGGCATCGCAAGATGCCTCTTCGGGTGCTTCGCGTCACTTCCGCAATGAACACTAGGACACAGTGCACGCCATATACGATGAACTGGAGACTGAAGAGCACACCAGCTATGAACGACATGACCAGCACTGCAGTAGGCCATGCGGACCATGCTACCGATAACAGGAAAGTCATCAGTGCGATAGCGGATATAAACATGCAAAGTGCCGGTATCCGTGCTGAAATACAGAAAAACAGGTATTTGCCGTAGACGTCTAGTGCCATTCTCTGGAACAGAATGTAAGGCTATATGGCTGATAGAGAAGAGGGGGCTCACTTGAAATTTGACCGGGTTTACATTGCAATAGGCCAGTAAAAACCAGGCATCTATTGAGAGACCGATGCCAGAGGCGACACTACCAATAGCGATGGCTCTCATGGCAAATTTGCTGATGGTAAATACAGAAGCTGACGAGAATCCAAACACGCCAGCCTCGAGCCTTGAACAATTTGGTCAGTGGATGGTTTATCCCCAAGCCAGTTTCATACCCTGACAAAGCTACGAGCTATCCCAGGATCAGCTAAGCGCTATTTTCCAGATATATTTTCCTTACCGATCCACCAATAAACCTCCATTCCGCAGACAGTTCATTCAAAACACGCTCGTAGTCCGAATCTACTCGGGCTTCTCGGAGCTCGCGGTAAGGTGAGAACGAGTCCACGATGGAGTCGATGGTTGAAATTTGGGAATCTATGGCTATGGTTTCCGTGTACGTCGGCAGTATCGAGGCTGCAAACCACAGTTTACGATCTGGATTTTTGACAAGATTACTGTCTTCACTGTCAGAGGGTTGAGATACGAGGATAGGCTCGATGTTCCGACGCTTGAGTAACGGATCCCGTTCATCCTCAGACTGTAGATGATCGGAATCAGACCAGTAACCAGTATGCACTTTTGGCTCTGGGTCATGTGCTTCTGGCCATACAAAGCTTGGGGCCTCACTCGATTCAGATGGCGCTGAACTAAAGTATTCTTTCGTGACACAAGTTAGGTACCCATTAGCGCGCTAAAATGATACCTTACCTTGATCCTCAGTATCCTCGCTGAGAATATCCGATCCCACGTCCTCTTGAACACAAATCGGTTGTGCCTTACATGCTTCAGGCAATTCGAGTTTTGCGACTAGAAGAACTGGGGTGGGTTTAGCTTTACTCGCCCCGCGCTTATGCCGCAAGACGCAATTCAATTTTATCTCTACACCTTCTGATGACGTTAGACAGGACAGTTTGAATGCCAATTCAAACTGACTTCTTTGCCGGCACTGTTGCTGAGCTTGAAGACGTCTCAATTCTTGCAGTGTACAACATGCACTCGCTACAAGACTCTTCTTTTTGTTCTTTTTCTTGCTTGGCGCCTGGTGATATACACATATGTCTATCCGTGAAGATGCATCTCTGTCGTGACTGGGTTCTTGATCAAAGGGTCGGGCCATGATGAGCGATGCACTTGTACTCACAATTGAAAGCACTGCTTCAAGTTCGGGTTTTGTCCGTCACAGCCGAGGTTCAATTCATGGCATTGATAATCACCGACGGTCACGGTTACTATCGGACGCCAGGACCTTTCTGCTCGCAAGTGTTGTAGCCCATGAGCACGCACAACTGAGGGGGGAAGGTAAGACTTGGCATGAGTGATCAAGTCGGAGCAACCATAGTCCATCGCATACCAGTGAATGTCCAATGTCTAAAGTCTGTCAGTCAGAAATACAGCGACGTAAATGTCTCGGACATACCTGCTCTCAGCAGGATGTATTTCATTGACAGACATAGAGCGCAAGCAAGACAATATTGACTCCGACGAGATGCTGTTGTACTGCCACACTGCTATTTATATGCTTCACGGAAAATTCTCAATGCCGACCGGACCGAAGGTGGGTATATGTGCTATTGCCATAGCCCATTAGTAGGATTTCACGGAGCCATTGGGATTCAGATAGATGACAATCGCAAGATCTGGCTGAACCTCATAAAGAACTAATGAGCGTCCGTTGTGAGCGGCAACCCGGACTCCAGGAGTACAGAAGGTGATGAATCGATGGAGTGGAGCACAAATGACGGATGACGATTATACCACCCAAGTATAAATCATACGAAGCGATGCATATAATGAATGATGAGATAGGACACTACTTATTATGACGGTGGTTTAGGTATGGCTGGAATACCTCTAGCAACAAACCAAATTCGCCGTCTCCAATGGGAAGTAACGTGGATGAGCTTTTCAATGGCATCTTCTTCGCAGTCCACTACTCGAGAGCGTAGTTTCCAACGACTTAGACTGCGACAAATCTTGTCAAATCGGGCAACAACTTCATCCATTGTAGGCCGTTTGAGAGGATCTGACTGAATCATCTCAGCCACCAGAGGCTGCATGAAGTCAAACCCCTTCTTCGTCTGTTCATTTTTGAGCGATGAATTAATAACGAGGGTACAGATGACACTAACCTGTACGAAATCCTTCATAATGGCGTTTCCAATATAGAATACGTCGGTAGGAAACGGGTTACAGGGTTGGTTTGAATTCTGAAATTCAGGCACCTCCTTGTCACCGCCCCAAATTGGTAGTTCTTTGGGGTCAGACTCGGATGGGTCATACTTGCAAGAGATCCCAAAATCAATGATGTAGTACTTAGGAGGTTGTTGGGTACGCGTGAAATGTGGTGCGGGGCCAGTGTAATCTCTTCTCAAGTGAGCTTCCATGGGGTGGAAGGATTCTGGATACATCGAACTCGGATCGAGCATCAGATTCCTGTTCATACAGTCACTAACATGGGATCAGCAAGGGTCTGACGACTCTTCATTCCGGCGCACCGATGAGCAACGTTGTGTTTGTGCATGAAGCACAATCCCTAAAAAACGATAGTCAGGCTGTGTAAAGTGAACAAGTTTTCATTCGCCCCACCTCGAACAACTGCCGAAAGCATTCCACCGCTTCCCCGAATGTGTCAAACGGTGGATCAGCATAAGAGCGGAGCAGTGGCATGACGATAATGACGGTTTCATTGTCATCGAGCGAAAGGATTTCGTAGAAAGGGATGCAATGATTCTCTGGATGAGAAACAAGGTTCTGGGACGAAAAATACAACCCAATGTCAACCTCGTAAGGATGTACCGATTTCTTAATCCGTTTCAAGGTGACATATCTACCGTCTGAGAGACGTGTGGCATCGATGATGTGCCCTACCTTAGTAACGGAGGAGTGAGAAATAATGGCAGACCGTCAAAAGCTGAACATACTTCCAAATTCCGCGAGTCCTCATGCCGAAACCAAATTCTTCCAGAAGTCCTCCAGGATGGAACCCAACCAGGAGCATAACGCGCGCGGAGAAGGTAACCTCGATCTTTTAACCACTCGAAGTGGTTGGACCACCAGATCTCTCTGCTGTCCTGCGTTTCAGGGGGAAGTCGTTGAGTCGTTCCGAAGGCGGTGAGTTCCTTCTGAATCCGTTGTGCTTCCTGCCTTTCCGTTTCTTCCTGCGCAGTTGTCCGTTTTCCGCTCGTCATGGACGCTGAATATCTGCAAGGTCAGCATGAAGTTGCGGCATGCCGGATTTCACTACTAAATAGAGTAAATTAAGTAAGCTCAATCCCGCGGATAAACATGGATAAATATGCGCCCACTTTGTTATCGCCGACTTCGCGGGGGTCTAAACCAAGCGGTTGCGAGTTACTTCCAAGTTCCGTTCCCTAGTACATACATACTATGTCCAGAGATTGCAGAAATTAGTATGGACTGACTTGCAATCCACGCCCGACAAATTCACCCTCATGGTTAGCATCACTTGACTTAATTTTTGGCAGACTTTTCTTACGAAGTGGTAGCAGCGTTGTGCTAATAACCTTGCATGCAGTGGAAACCGCTTTTGGCAGACAAGGGGTTTGCCTGGTTGGCCAGATGGCATATAACTCTGGCATAATTGCTTTCCACGACCAAACAACCCTCATCTCACCCCCTTCACCAGTCCGTGGGCTATGGACGCTTCACTCTACCAGACCATCATTGTCCCCGTCAAACTTGGTCCAGCTTCCAGCTTTAATCGAACGATCTTCCCACTGTCGTCGTATCGAAAGAGAGACAGCCTTGGCCGCAGTGACCTTTATCTAGACGCGACTCTAGATGAAATGCTGAAGATCACCAACATCGGTACCCATCCTCAACAGTGGGAAGAGCTTATTGTTACTACGAAGGCCAGATATGATCAGTAAGTCGTCAAGCGATTTCTTATATCAACTGCTTACTTCTCATGCACATGAGGCTAATGCTACAGAAGGCGGAGCTTGAGAAACAGCCCAAATCCAAGAACCCCTTGAGAATCTTTGCGAACTATCGTACCGCTCGAATGTTCCTTGCTGCAAGCAAATCTCTTTACAATGCAACGAGGGTAAATATACTTGTTATCGATGATAATTCTTCCAATGAAACCTCTTCCCAGAGCCGATCCGAAGAGATGCTAAGGTCAATAGGAAGAGGTTTGTTATCAGTCCCAAGTGAAGATGTGCGATCTGTGAACAGTATGTTTGCTATATTGCAACGCCTGCGCAGCTTCGAATATCCTCTGTTTTCTAGACGAACCACCCTCTGATGAAGATCTAGAAGGGATATTAGTCAGGCTTGATCGTCCTTTGGATGATGCTACAAGCCGACAGTTCTTAGACTCAGTCAACACTCTTGCTTCTTACTCTGGCCACTTCGACGGTAATCAAACGACCTTTGGTGAGGAGCTTGCGACAAATCCCGCAATGATGAGTAATAATCCATGTCTCCTAGATGCGAGCAGCATTCTTAGCGATGAATACTTTCTGGCCAAAGAGTCACTGATATCCCTCGTTAACAATGCTACAGAGGAGACGCCCGTTGTGACCACCCCAATTATCTCGTCTTCGCCAACAATTATTTCAGAGTCACTGGCATCCTTCGTTAGCAGTGCTACCGAAGAGACATCCGATGTGACTACCCCACCTACCTCGTTATCACCAACAATTATTACGAATAACTATGTTTTCTATGGTTCTATTTACTCGCCGAACTCAAGTCTCACTGGAGGGACAGCACAGTTTGGTGGGGACCATAATAGCGGTTGTTAGTCTGAATTATGCCTCGCCATGTTGTACCACTGCTGACATGCCCACTCAGCTGTAAACCATACCATCACACGTCCAAACAGTACTTGAGCGCTTGAGCCTCGTCCTTTTGAAGCGTACATAATTTAGCATGTAAATCACATATTTGCGGTTCTCTAGCAAGTAAACGTCCATGCGAACAGCTCGCTCGGTCAGCCTGAGAGTCGTGACGACCAAGAATTCCGGTCAGGTACTGGATAAAGCTAGGACTTCAAGAAGTCTGAGTCGGTGCCGGATCGAAAAAATATAAACCGAGAACGGATGGCTGGAAACTAACTCGAGATGTCACACAGGCGTGCTTCAGAACGCCAGCACCAAATTTACACGTACCTCTATGTTTGCTGAGATATAAGCATGGACACGGGAATGCTTCAAATAGAGCTTGAGTAATGTAACAACATATCCATCAATTGAAGAGTTGAGAATCCAGATTTCCACCCGCGAAATTCGAACCATCATGATCGCCACATCGTTTCCGGAAGGACAGACTCATCATATATCGCAAGTTACTATAATGTGCGTAGTAAGAGGGAGGTGCTCGTGATTAGACTAGCGCGATCTGACTGGTCCACTGGCATCTTATCGAGGTTCCAAATCCAACGACCCACACACGCAACATGATCATACTTGACATAAACATGGGCCGTAAGTAATTAATTCCTAGGGAGGTAGAATAGGTATAGCTGGAACACGCCTCGCGACAAATTCGATTCGACGTTTTCAGTGGGACGTGGTACGAACGACCCGTTCGAAGAGGTCCTCATCGACGTCTACGGCCCGAGAGCGTAGTTTCCGGTGACTCAGCGCTCGACGAATATCGTCAAATCGGGTGACCGTACTTCATCCATTTTGGGACGCTTAGCAGGATCCGGCTGGATCATATCAGCAACTAATGGCTTCATGAACTCAAAGCCATATTTTCTCTAGACAATCGGTAAGTCGATGAGTGCTTGCCATGTCCGTGAAGCGGATCACTAACCAAAATGAAATCCTTCCTTATAGCGTTTCCGATGTAGAAAACGTCAGTGGGGAATGGGCCACAGGGCTGATTGGAGTTTTGGAACTCAGGAACCTCTTTGTCACCACCCCAGATTGGTATTTCCCTAGGATGAGTGTCCGCGGGATGGTACTGACGAGAAATTCCGAAGTCGATGAAATAGTATTTCGGAGGTCGCTGGGTGCGCGTGAAGTGCTTGGCAAGACCGCTACAATCCGTGTTCAGGCTTCTCTCAACGGGATGAAACGATTTGGGGTAGAGAGGAGTAGGATCCAACATGAGATTTCGGTACATGCAATCCCTAGAGTGACACTAGTGCAGAAAAAGAATGAATCTTGTTCTACACACCGATGGACAACGTGGTGCTTGTGCATAAATTGGAATCCCTGGAAAATGTTCAAGGCGTGTGGTTCACAATCGATCAAAAATTCATTGTTACCTCGAACAACTGACGAAAACACTCCCGGCCATCACCCCAACGGTATCAAAACAAGGATTGGTGTAAGGCCGAAGTAGAGGCATAACCATGATAGTAATATTTTCGTCACCATCCAGAGTAAGGACGTCATAGATGGGGACGCAACAGCTCTCAGGCAACGCAACGAGTCTTGGAAGAAAGATATCTATTTCATAAGGGTGTTCTGTTTGATTGGTCCGTTTCAGAGTGACCACCTTGCCATCCGGGATAATGGCGTAGCCGGAACTCCTCTGGCAACAAACCCAATTCGACGTCCCCAGTGGGAAGTAGTGCGAAAAACTCGTTCGAATAGGTCCTCGTCAACATCCACAACGCATGAGCGTAACTTGCGCCGACTAAGCCCACGCCGGATGTCGGCGACAACCTCGTCCATTTTGGGGCGCTTATCCGAGTCTGCCTGGATCATGCTGGCAACTAAGGGTTTCATGAACTCAAAAACTCGTTTTTCCTGTGCACGACAGATCAACGAGCGGAAACTTACGGTAAGGCAGGTAACTTACCAGAATAAAGCCTGTTTTGACAGCATTACCGTACAGAAAATGTCAGTAGCAAACGGATCTCAAGGCCCGTTGGGGTTCTGAAACTCGGGAATCTCTTTGTCGCCACCCCAAATCGGTATTTCCTTAGGATTAGTATCTGAAGGGTCGTAACGCCGAGAAATCACAGAATCAATGAAATAGTATTTCAGGTGTCGTTGAGTACGCGTAAAGTGCTTGGCGTCACCAGTACAGTTCCTGTTTAGATCGGTGGCCACGGAGTGAAATGACTCAGGGTGGAGACGAATGCCTGTTGGACCCAACCTGGATATAGTATCCGGACTCACATCCTAAAGCGACCCGGACTCCGAGGCGAGTAACGTGCCGAATTGCGAAATTGTGGAAACTGAGCCTTGGTAGATTGTCCAGGAATATCTGGGCTCTACTGGTTGTCCCTTGGGTCTCTCGCGCCACTATCTGTTATTGACATTGATGTTAGTCTGTAATTCAATGGGTACGGTTGGATACGTTAGGACTTGTCTGAGAATATGCATAACGACACGGGTACGTACGCCCAAGTTGGCCCAACAATGCCTGATTGGGTGTGGTTGCATGTGAGAGACTCGAATTTTTATTGGTGTGCCTAATTGGATGCGAAGGGCCTTAGCGCCGCCAGATTGAACCATGCAAACAATAGCTGGGAACGAGGCTATAGGATGTCATCGTTCGGGTCTGCCTTAGTGGGGTGGAACAACAGCTCTGGGGAAAGGTCAGTGCAGAAGCATTCTGTTGCAGTCCGATTAATCCCTGTAAAACCGTTAACCCATGAGCAGGACAGTTGCCATTCTACGTACCTATCGTGATGCATATATTCAAGATCGTGGTCCATCCACTTCGACTGGGTGCAATCACAAATAGCCTTTGAAGGCACACCACTCCTCTGCAACTTTAATCAGAGACAAGGCCAAGATGAGGACATCGTAGATAGGGACGCACTAATTTGCGCATTGCCAGGGGAGTACTCCGGACAATCCGATGCTTCGTGAGAGTGGACCATTCGGTCTGCATCCATACGACCACCTTGCCATTGCAAATTTGACTTGGGTTATAAATTGAAAGTTGAAAAGCTAATTAGCCGAAAGGTACGAAGTAGAGGAAGAACAAGCATACCTCTAGCTCCTTCTGACCCTGGTTTTGCTCAGTTTCCATCGGGAAATTCTGTGGGCAGAGGTCAGATGTATACCATGTAGGATAATGCACGATATTTACTCACTGGAGGAATCAGCAAGTAGTCCCCCAGGCAGACAGTGGTAACTCCTGAAGCAGGGAAGCGCCCAGCCTGACTTCGCCCACTAATTTGGGTCCAATACGGGGTCGAGACGAATATGTTTCAGGGACAGCTAGATCCCACTATGAGCACCTAGTAGTGAACTTGATTTTCAAGGACCTGATTAATGGCAGAGGGTTGGTCATCAAATAGGGCGAAGAGACGACTACACACAGTTTGTGCAATTCGTCGAATTGAGAGGGTGAGTCCGAGCCTAGGGCACGCCGACCGCCCAGAGTTCAATTACAAAGAGATGGGTTGGGACGAAACGTGCCAAACTGGAGTTCTGATAACCCACAGCAAGCAACTTGAACTTTGGGCATGGAGACGGTCTCGGTTCAACAAGGGCAGATTGCTCAAGTTGATTCTGCAAGTAACGGTTTTTGCGGTGATTTCCGGTAGTATGGATTCCAGAGTTGAGAGGGGGGGAGATTCTCGAATTATTCCGCTCGCCATGTGAAAGCTTCGGTGGGATGTGTCAACGTATTTTGCAACCTGATAAGTTGGCGCAACTCGCCGCGCAAGTATGAACAAATCAACCACACGAATTTTCCTTCCCACCTGAGCAAGTTTAATTCTGAGAGAAATTACATATTGTAATGTAAGGTAGAACTACAAGAGAGATTTTAAAGGTTTGAAGGAAACTAGGACATAGGAGAGGAACAATGGTCTGTAACTATGCGACAAGGTCAGCCTGGGACAAAGGCTGAGTTTTTTTAGCTGGACAGAACCCACTCGATCCGCTAGTATTTTCAGAGCCATTGTTGATGGTAAGTCCGGGAGCATTGGAATCCGTGTTGTTGACAATGTTGTAATTGAGATTGAGATTAAGCCAACTGAAACTAGAGGCTGATCCAGGGCTACTGGGCGAGGTAGAGTAGCTACTTCGGGCAGATGATAGTGCCTCAGGGTCGAGTACCACCGTTGCAGCTTGGGTTTAGTGTAGCAGCAAAGACCCAATCAGCGTATGATTGGATTCGATAGAACATCATTGCCTTACTCGAAGTTTGTCCATCTAGAATGTTTGAGATGGTTGGATCGGCGAAGGGATTTGTAGAGGATGCTAGAATGGACGCCAACTTTTGGGCAGCGGCGAGGGCTTCCTGGGTACCAGGAGCATTCATCTCCTCTGGAGGTGGCTCTGGCACTGCCAGACCTGAAATCCGATCCCCCCTCCTGATGAATTCACCTACACGTGCTGTTTGAGGGAGTTCACGATTCAGCATAAACAGGTCGTACTTTCAACTGGATCGAGGTTCGCCGAGGTAATCGATAGCAGGGTTCTCTTTAACCTCTCAGAGGTCGTCTGCCTTTTTATGAGTTCCTCTTATCACAAGGATCTAGTAACAGAAGTTACCCTTGTCGAAGTCCATAGCTCTTCAGTATTGTCAAGGAATGCCCGTTTCGCACGGTTGATCGCTAGGAACTTCAAGGGCTTGAATATTGATCGACGCTTCTCAAGCAACTCAAGCTCCTTCTTCTGCCGGTTCAAGCTGATGCAAAAAAGCGTTACTCTTTGCAATAAACTTTGCCACAATTTACCCACTTGTAATACTTGGCCTTCGTTTCTCGAAGAAGCTCGCGATGGTTGGCTTCCAAACTTTCGCACAATCGGAGGATTTGAACCATTTCATTCAGCGTGGCTTGCAGGAATATACCACCTGCAGGCAAGGAACCCTTAGCAGTGTTTCTCTTGAGCAAGACTGTTGGATCAAAGCTCTCAACCGACCCAAGGTCTGCCGCGATGAGAAGCATTGTCTGGCTGTTGTCGGATGGCATGGTCAAGAGGGTACTAATCACCTAGGGTAAATTACATCTTGGTTCTTTAATTGGGGGGATCGTGTGGAAAAAGCGTCCTCCAGCACCCCTCCTCCCCCGACCAATCTCTCGTACTTACTACTTACCATTCGCAATAAATACAACTCCGCGATTGTTGGGGTTCATGGGGTCCGGAATAGGTCCGTATTTGTGCATGTTTGTAAAACATATTAAGGTGTCTGGATGCGTGCACACCCTGCGGCATCGTCGCTCATGCTTGCACGCTCAGGAAAGCAGGCAGCCAAGGAGACTGAAGTCAGAGAGCAGGCGCTGCTTGCTCAACTCGAACATGCAGTTTTCGGTGACATACCGACAAACAAGGACGGCCAGCTTTCTGAACCAGAGCTGTGGTGGTCCCAACATTATCATTGGTTGAAGGATAGTGGCTACCTACTTCGACCTCGTTATGCCCCGGATTGGACACCTTCTTGGCAAGGAATGAAGAAGAGTTGGGTTTTGTGTGAAGATAGCTGTGCGGCTCAGGTGAGTACTAAGCTTGTTAGACGCAGTCTGAGATGCGCCGCTCATTTAAGAAACTCACAGTACGCTACCAGGATCCTCGATGGTACACGTGTTTCGGATGGCAAATATGTCACGCTCAAGGTAGTCAACAAAACCTACCACCCTCATGAAGTTGATATCGCACGATATTTATCCCCCCAACCGCTAGCTACGAGTGCTAACCATTGCGTTCCGATTTATGCCGTCCTGCCCATTCCTGGTGAGGAGGATAGGGTGATCATTGTTATGCCGTTGCTTCAAGATTATTTACGACCTCCTTTTGATACCATTGGAGAGGCGGTGGAATGCTTTCGGCAATTATTCGAGGTAGACTTCCATCCCGTTCCCTTGACTGGTTGCTGATTGTTTGTAGGGCCTTCATTTTATGCATAAGCACCGTGTTGCCCATCGGTAAGTCCTGTCACGAGCACTTGAAATTTATCCTTCGATTTAGTTTCCTGCAGTGACTGTTCATCCAGAAACATCATGATGGATCCTGATAGGCTCTACCTCGACGCATTTCACCCTGCCAGTCCTTTGATGAAGCGAGACTTCTCTGGGTATGCGCGCTATAAGACTCGTACTGAACGACCTTCCAAATATTTCTTGATCGATTTCGGTCTGTCACGTCGCTATGATACTTCCATTGCCAAGCCTATGGAAGTCCCAATCTGGGGCGCTGACAAGGAAGTTCCGGAGTTTCAAAACTCCAACGCTCCTTGCGATCCTTTCGCTACTGATGTCTTCTACATTGGCAATACCATTAGAAAGGATTTTGTCGAGGTATTTCCTTTACTGTATGTCATATATCTGCGGCTAAACACAAACGCAGTCAAAGCTCGGGTTTGGCTTTATGCAACCTCTGATAACTGACATGGTTCAGAAGGACCCTGCAAAACGTCCTACCATGGATGACGTTGTCCAGCGATTCACTGCCATCAGAGCCGGCCTCAGTGCCTGGAAATTGCGCTCTCGTATGGTCAGTAAAGGTGAAAAGGCGCATCATAGTGTGACCCGTGGAACCTCTCACTGGATGCGACAAATCGGGTTCATCGCGCGTGGTATTTCGGCGGTACCCACATCCTCATAAGTTTGCAGCCTCATTCATTTCCATAGCATTTACTTTACTACCTATCTCATGTTGGTGTGTCCATTCAGAATGGTAGAGAAATGGCCCAATCCAGGTAATGCACTATTTGGTGAGACTCATCCCCCACTGGGCCCCACATGATAGTAGTCGGAAACTCAGCGTAGTTGCGACCGAGGTGGGTTGAAATAACATGTGATCGATGATGTTCGCACCCCGGCTTTCCGGAGCTTGACGCATGCTCGGTAATACAACATGCAGCCTCAAGCATGTAAGATTTTTAACAACTAAGTAATTCTTGCAAAGCATATGGGAGACCGGACTACTAATTTTTCCCTTCCAGGAATTCATTTCATTTCCATTATTACTCTTATTTTCTTGGGAACGATGTCCTTATAATACAAGGTATGCACCGAAGACATATCTCGCGTAACGCGCGGAAGTCTCTAAGAGCCGTCCAGCGTCGCTGGGCTTTAAATGTAGGACATTCGCTGGGTGAAGTATCTATTTAATGGTTCACTTAAGTAGATGCGACAATGTGGAAGGAGTCCCAGATCTGTTATCGTAATTACTCCTGACGTGAACACGACGCCGTATTTCTGGTCCTGCCACAAGTATTGTATGAGATCCGGACATGGGTAGGTGACTGGGGTCATATCGCTACAACAAAAGTTGGATCATACTGCTTGTAATTTTCATTATCTGAAATACTTCCGACTCGGAATATCCCACTTGTCTGATGGCTATACTGATCTGAGTCCATGAGAGTTTTAATCAGGAATGGTAAGACCCTACGAGAGTGCGACGCACATCAGATATCGACAGAACCGTTGATTGGAGGATCGTTTCCTTGGGTCTCCTTCGCCACTTCCGGTTGCTAAAGTTGTTGTATTTACCCCTGGGTCGAGTTGGGAACACACACACGTGCGTGTGTACCTCGCGATCTCTGGCGCGTAACTCAGAATAAGTATAACGCAACTAAATACCCCTGCATGATGCCAGGCTTGTGGATTTGAACCGGGCTAGCTGAGAATCGACG
>QGOI01000546.1:0-12841 GCA_003313885.1 Boletus sp. MG55 | reverse complement strand
GTTTTTGTTCCATTCACAGTGATATGAAGCCCTTTTTGCCTCCACACAGTGAAATCATCATTGGCCAACACCTTCAGAAGACTGCTGTCCAGTAAGTTACAAAGGGCAAAATCAGAAGGTTGTTCAGTTGTCAACTTCTCAAGAAAAACAGTGATCACATTGCACAGGGATGTTCCACTGGGGAGAGAGATAGCACCTTTACAGATCTTGATGGTGAAGTGACTCAAGCCTACATTTGTCTCAGGAATGACAACAAAGGAAGAAGAATATATAAAACCAGAAAACTTTTCCAATACCTCTTAAAGGTCCATTGTTGGAACTGTCTGGTTTTCTAGGATATTACCTCCAATGAAAATGGATGCAGGATGAAGGTTACTAGATGCCTGGGAATCTGGCAGATGATTGGGCAGTACTGCCAGTGCTATGATGCTTATTGGATGATTGACTGTCATAGTCTCCTTGGTGGGGATTTATCCACTGATGCCAGCTTCACAACCTAGGGAGGTGGTGCTGTCAGTACCATGATGCCCATTGGATGATTAATTGCCATAGTCTCCTTGAGTGGTATATCCACTGATGCTGACTTCACTAATTGAGGAGAAATTTGTTCCATCGACCCTTTAACAGGTAGGCCAACCACAAACATCAATGTGTCAGTGGCAGAAGGATCTGTCCCCATCAATTCTTCCACCATGGGAACAACTATGCCCATCAGCTCCTCAACTGGAGGAGCATCTGTTTCCATCAACTTCTCAACCATGGAGCAATCTATTAACATGTCTCTTCAATTTGGGGAATTCTCACTGGTAGTAACTCCTCTAAGGGATACCAGACAAGGTGTTACAGAATAGGAGGACCCCCTATCTTTTCCCCCATTCTTATCCAGGGACCTGTGGGCCAACTTCCAGCTGGACATGGAGATTCCTCAAAGCCAGTGGGACGAGCTATTTAGCTTCAACCATTATGATGCCAAGGGGAACTGCCACATCACTGAGGCAATGGACATAGTCTTCTAGAAGCAGTACACCGGACTCTTTTCCTCTTTACTTACATTGCCTTGCACAGACTCTATCTCCTTGGCAGTGCTCTCTTTACACACTGCCTCATGATCCTACTTTACCCAATCCCAGTCTGTCCTGATCCTATTTCACATTTATATCTCACCTTCCATTCCCACCTGCCAAGGCTATAGTACTATACTTCCATTCTGTTCCCTCCCGGTTTACTTCAGGACTATTTATATTCTGAGTCTGTTATGGACTTCAATACATAGGGCCTATAAAAGGCCTGCTTCTTTCTCTTATGTACCTCACCTTGATCTATGCAATCTACCACATAGTGTCAAGAAGCCACGCTGAGCTCCTTTGTTTGACCTCCACATCTCATCAGATCTCAGCCCTTCTGAGAAGTCTTCCCTTCCCAGGTCGACTTAGATTCAACATATGCCTCTGCCCATAGATGGTGTTTGGAAGCCTCAGCAACTCTGGACGTCATCACTGCCATAGCCATTTGGGGATACCTCTTTAGGATCCAGGAACACGCAACTTGACCTGCCGGTCCAGCATTACTTGTTCACTTCAGGTCGAAGCATAACAAAAAATCAAGATGAACACATCGCTGGTGTTATCCAACCCAGCCACCACCCAGGATCTATTCGGGACTACCCACGATGGGTAGTACACTTTTGTCAAGACGAGTTGCTTCTCCGCAAACACAGAGTCAGAAGACAAAGAAAGGAACCAATAGTACAACCCCCACTCCACCCTCTTTGGAATACCTGCTGTACCCTCCTCTCTCAGGTCCGATAGATCATGAAGGATTGCTGGATCTTCTCAGACCACTCCCCATCAGAGAACCCACACTCCTACATCAGTCAACCCCTCCCTCTCAAGAGGAAGCAACAACCCACCTGCAGAACTATTCTCTGGAGTACCATACTCCCTGGCTCCCCCTTGTACCACTCTAGTCTCCTGCAGAGACCACCCCGAACTAGATATCGAGAGATTCACTCCACCCCCACCACCATCCACAGAACCAGACCCAGATCTCATTCTACGATCCCCCCACAGCTCCCCCCTCTCTCCTTTACCCCTCTCAGATAACGAAGAAAACGACGACGAAGATATGGGAGAAATTAAAGCAGCATTGCCTAAAGAATTCTCCGGAGAACTGCATGATGCCAACCGCTGGCTCATGGTAATGAAGGGTTACTTCACCCTCAACGACAAATTGGAAGATCAAGAACAATCCTATGTCTTCCTTAACAGGATGTCCAAAGGCCGAGGAAAGGCTTTTGCCGAAGCATGCCTGTCCAAACTCTTGGACTCCACTATTCCCACTGCTGACAAAACCTTTGACAAGATAGAAGAAGCTTTCAAGACCACCTTCTCCCCATACGATGCTGCCGCAACCGCTCATATAGATCTAGCAACCCTGGTTCAAGATGTCCATGACAAACGAGGCTTCGAGAAGTTCATCTCAGCCTTCTCTGTCTTGGCAGTCAGGAGCCAGATCACAGAAGCTAAAGCTCTCTTGGAATGGTTCCTCCGCGGAATCAACCCCGAAATCGCCAAGCAACTTATCCTGTCTGGTGCCATAAAGAAACTGGATAATATGGAAGAAGTCTACCAGAAAGCCTCCGAGATTGAAGGAGGACTCAAGCGATTCCATACCATTAGGAATGGGCCCATCGCTCACTACAGAGGAGGAAACAAGAAAGATCCCAATGCCATGAACGTGGATAGGATCTTCCTCTCCCCCTCGGAACATGCCCAAAGAATCAGGAATGGAACCTGCTTCATATGCAACAAGAAAGGATGCTCCACCAGGAATCACCCAAAGGAACAATCATTCTGATTCAAGGAAGTAAAGAAGGAAACCTGTGTGCACACAGTCTCCGTCAAAGGGAAAGATCCAGATATAGATCTCTTCCTATCAAACATTAACAGGAGTGGCAACAAGGACAAGCTCCTCCGAGCTCTTAAGACGGCTCTAGATCCAAATCTAGCTGAAGATGGAACTCCCCTCCATGAGTCCCAAGAAGAACTCCTCACCTGGGGAACAGAAGAAGAGGTGGACGCTATGGAATTCCATACTAAGTCCAATATTGGAGATGATCATGCTCAAGCGCATTTTTAGAAGAAAGTCCAGGACCAATGCCTGGTATTTCCATTACGATCACCCCTGTATTTATTTCTGGAAGGAAAACGAGTTCTATTCAAATCCTGCTTTCAATCTGGAAGAAAATAGGGCAAATCGTTGGACTACACATGCTCATCGACAGCGGAGCAACCAGATGCTTTGTCAGCAGAAGCACAGTCAACAAGCTAGGACTTCCCATATGGCACCTTGACCAACCGGTCAAAGTGTGGAATGTGGATGGTTCCTCGAACCGATCTGGCGACATCACAGAAAAATCAACAGTCACACTAGACTATGGAGGGGTATGTGAACAAAGGGATCTCTTGATCCTCAACTGCGGCAAGGATGATTTCATCCTAGGCCTACCTTGGCTCTGGACTATGAACCCGGAGATCAACTGGAGAGAAGGGAAGGTGATGTTAACACCAACCCATTATAGAAATACAGCTGAAGAAGACCCTGCTCTCCTCAAGCAGTGATACCTCATAAGGTATCTTGGACACGACAAAGTCGAACAAACAGGACGAGATCTCTATGACTCATATCACCAGAAAAACAAAGAGGAATGACTCCTCTTCCGGCAGCACGAAAATCATGTCGAACCCAACTACATTGTCAAAAGAACTACCCTGTCCACTGTACTAGCACAACAGGCAGAACATAAGGACGTGAAACTCCCTCCAGCCTACCAAGAATTTTCTGAAGTATTCTCAGAAAAAGGAACCATGAAACTCCCACTGTCACGAGCCTATGACCATGGGATCAACCTCAAAGACTTGTTCATACCAAAATGAGCAAAGAACTACCCGCTCAACCCTCTGGAGCAACAAGCATGTAGGGAGTTTATTGATGAACACCTCAAATCTGGCAAGATTTCCCCTTCCAAGTCCCCTCAAGCAGCCCCTTTCTTCTTCATACAGAAGAAAGATGGCAAGAAGCTTTGCCCTTGTCAAGACTATCAATACCTCAACAAACATACTATCAAGAATACCTATCCTCTCCCCCTTATCCCAGAATTCATGGATAAACTATGAGGATCCAACACCTTCACCAAGTTCGATGTTCGCTGGGGATATAACAATATCCTGATCAAACCAGAAGACTGGTAGAAGGCTGCCTTCATCACTCCCTTCGGACTTTTTGAGCCAAACATTATGTTCTTTGGACTCTGCAACTCTCCGGCGACATTTCAAGCATTCATGGATGACATCTTCGGCAATTTCATTGCAGAAGGATGGCTCATCATCTACATGGATGATCTTCTCATCTATTCCTCCGACCCCGCCCTCCACGCCGAAAGAATGTGGAAAGTCCTCAAAAGACTCCAAGAACATGATTTGTACCTCAAATCAGAGAAATGCCTCTTCGATGCAGAAAATGTCGAATACCTAGGCATGATTGTCAACAGCAAGGGTATCAAAATGGACCCTACCAAGCTCTCAGCCATCCAGGATTCGCCCGCCCCTAAAGGAGTTAAAGAAGTCCAATCTCTCCTCAGATTCTGTAACTTCTACCGGAAGTTTATCCCCAACTTCTCCGCTATTGTCAACCCAATCATCCATCTTACCAAGAAGGATTCGCCCTTCGACTGGACTGACTCACAACAGAAAGCTTTCGACCTCCTCAAGAAAGCCTTCACTTCCAGTCCTGTCATTGCCTTCCTGGATCCAGAACTCCCATTCATCCTGATGACCAATGCCTCGCTTATGGCATGCGGAGGGGTGTTAATGCAGAAGGATCATAATGGTGACCTCAAGCCTTGAGGTTACTTCTCCACCACTTTCTCTCCGGCTGAGAGGAATTACGACATCTACGACCATGAACTCCTGGTGGTCATTCGCGGACTTGAAGAATGGTGTCAACATCTGTTGGGCTCTAAATTCCCAGTCATGGTTCTCACCGATCACAAGAACTTAACCTACTTCAAGGACGCAAGGAAACTTTCTCGGAGACAAGCCCATTGGCTTCTCTTCCTACAGGATTTCAACTTGGATTATGTAGCCCTCCCAGGTACCCAGATGGGACCCGCAGATGCCCTCTCCAGAGTGGAAACCGGGCTGGATAATGCTAATGTCCAAATCCTGCTGAACGAAGCATTCGAACATCATGTTCGGACCATTGACCTTGCTCTTATGAGCCGCATCAAGAAGTCCTCTGCCTCGGACCCTGTCGTCCTCAAGGCTATCGAAGAACTCAATAAGGAGGAACCCCTCTTCAAATGTTCTATGTGCCGAGACTGGACATACGAAGAAGGCTGGTTATATTTTAAAGGATGCCTCTACGTCCCCAAAGATGCCCACAAGGACTTGGTGGAAGCCGCCCATGGTTCTCTGGAAGGAGGTCACGGGGGCCACCTTTGCACCATTGCCCTCCTCTCCACAGACTATGGGTGGCCGGGCCTTGCAGCCTATGTCCGTCAATACGTCACCAGTTGTGCCATGTGTCAGGCCTACAAGGTCCAGACCCATCCAACCGTCCCCCCAGTCGTTCCTCTCCCCGTCACCACCACCTGCCCCTTTTCCCACCTTTCTGTCGACCTTATCACCAATCTCCCAAGGGTTGGTGACTTTGACTCTGTTATGGTTGTGGTCGACCATGGGCTTAGTATGGGGGTCATTGTCATGCCTTGCGCAAAGACTATCGACTCCACCGGCATTGCCTGACTCTTTTTCAACAATGTCTTCAAATGCTTCAGTCTTCACAACCAACTCATCTTTGAACAAGGGCCAAACTTCGCTTCTGCATTCGCAAGAGAACTCGCCCACCTCTTACAATATAACATCAATCTCTCCACCGCCTACCACCCTCAAACCAATGGCGAAATGGAGAGGTACAACCAAGAACTCAAAACCTATCTTCGCATCTTCTGCGATGGTCAACCCCACAAATGGCTAGATCTGCTGTCAATAGCGGAATTTTCACATAACTCCACCATCCACTCTGTCACTGGGAAATCTCCCTTCTCCCTCATCCTCGCATATGAACCACGATCCTATCCCCCCCTAGGAAAAACCTTCCTACCCTCCCTCAAGCAATGGCTCTCCCATTGAGGATGCACGAAAAGAAGCCGAAGCTGCCCACAAACTCGCCCAACTACGAATGAAAGAACAAACTTTCTCATGGTTCCAACCATGGAAAGTGGGAGAAAAGGTCTGGCTAGATGCGAAGAACCTCAAACTTCAGGTCCCCTCCAGGAAACTTTCCCCCAGATATATGGGACCATTTGAAATTACTCAAGTGGTCTCCTCCATGGCCTTCTGATTAAAACTCCCGAAACAATGGAAGATCCATGACATCTTCCACGCCACCCTTCTTACCCCTTATTGGGAGACCTCGGAACACAGCCCCAATTTCAAACAACCACCTGTGGAACTTATCGGAGAAGAAGAGGAATACCAGGTAGAATCAGTAATTAACCATCGGGGAAAACCGGGTTGGAGGCAATACCTTATCCACTGGGAAGGCTATTCTGCCACCGAGCGGACTTGGGAACCAGAAGGAAATTTGAAAAACGCCAAAGCAGTCCTGTCTGCATACAAAAAGTGCAATGGACTTTGAATTGCTCCTTAAAACCCAATGGCCATCTTCCCCTCCATCGCCACTCCATTTGCCCTCTCCCTCCGCCTCCACCATCTTACCCCCTTCACTTGTCGACTTCTCTATGCCTCGATCATCGAAAACCCAGAAGTCTTCGCTTCGCTCCAGGCTATTCCATTCTTCTCAGCAGACGACACCATTGTCAACCTCTGCTCCCTCTACTGATACTACTCCTCCCTTTGATCCCTTTTCACAAGGGCCTCCTGGGACCAGACAGGTACCCCTGTCCAGGAACTGCTTGGACCCCTATTCCTTGTTCCTGCTATCGAGCAACTCCTCATGGAAACCAGAGAAACCATCCTGGAACTCCTCCATGACCACCACTTCACCCTATCCATTGTACTGCTTCCCCTTTCCACCATCAACGCCCTCCTCCACCCCATCCAAGAGTCCCTCCCAGGAGACCTCTTCTGCCAGGAGAGCGAACCCCAGGACTACACCTGTCCCCACTTCCATGCCTTCCTTAGCAATATTCTTGGCGAAGGAATAGTCAGTGCTGGACTTGGCCATAGCAGGTCTCCTGTCCCTAGCAGACTCCCCTCACTCGCCTCTTCCACCAGCACAACAGTCGTCTCCTCTCCTACCTCCAACAACTCTATCACCCCTGTCCCCATCAGGACTAGAGGACCTATCCCTGGACCCACCCCCTCGCTACCCGTCTCCCCTTCTCCTGCACCCACCATCCCCGCTCGGAGAATGAAGAGAAAGGGAGCTCAGGTCTTCACCTATGGCCTGCCCTCCCGTGCTTCCACCCTTCCCGCCTCACTGGGAGGAATTATAGAGAGTAGCGTGGCTGGTCCCAGCAACCCCCTTCCCACTGGCACTCCTTCCCCTGATGCCCACAATATTCCAACAACCATGGTTAATAGTGGCAAACCCCTTGTGGGACCCTCTTTTGTCTTCATCAACCCTCTCGGCAAACGTCATTGCATCCTCCAATGCTTTGAGTGCCACAAACCTGGCCACCTTTGCATGGACTACCCCCAATACATCTGTCCTCACTGCTCCCATGCAGCCCCAGGCCATCCCCAATATGCCTGTGGATGGGTACCATGTCAAGTCTGTGGAGTGCCCGATCATGGCACCGCTTGGTGTCAATGAACCAACCGGCACTCTGACAACGAACTTGAGTGGGGCGACCCCACCGACTACAAGGACGCAGCTGGAGATTTGTTCTGAGGTGGTACCTCAGAGCTACAATGGGGGTAATGTTACAGAATGGGAGGACCCCCTATCTTTTCCCCATTCTTATCCAGGGACCTGTGGGCCGACTTCCAGCTGGACACGGAGATTCCTCAAAGCCAGTGGGATGAGCTATTTAGCTTCGACCATTATGACACTGAGAGGAACTGCCACACCACTGAGGCAATGGACACAGTCTTCTAGAAGCAGTACACCGGACTCTTTTCCTCTTTACTTACATCACCTTGCACAGACTCTATCTCCTCAGCAGTACTCTCTTTACACACTGCCTCGTGATCCTACTTTACCCAATCCCAGTCTGTCCTGATCCTATTTCATATTTATATCTCACCTTCCGTTCCCGCCTGCCGAGGCTGTAGTACTATACTTCCATTCTGTTCCCTCCTGGTTTACTTCAGGACTATTTATATTCTGAGTTCGTTATGGACTCCGATATGTAGGGCCTATAAAAGGCCTGCTTCTTTCTCTCATGTACCTCACCTTGATCTATGCAATCTACCACATAGTGTCAAGAAGCCACGCTGAGCTCCTTCATTTGACCTCCATATCTCCTCGGATCTCAGCCCTTCTGAGAAGTTTTCCCTTCCTGGGTTGACTTAGATTCAACATGTGACTCTGCTCATAGACGGTGTTTGGAAGCCTCAGCGACTCTAGATGTCGTTGCTGCCATAGCCATTCAGGGATACCTCTTTAGGATCCAGGAACAGGCAACTTGACCTGCCGGTCCAGCGTTACTTGTTCACTTCAGGTCGAAGTGTAACACAAGAATTGCTGGTTCATGGAATACATCCAGTATAATCTAGCAAAGGATCACTTGACATTGGTCAATCCTAGGCAGGGCACTCAACTGGTGGTGGAGTTGGGAGAAAAGTCAAGGCTGTATTTTTGGGGGGGCCCAGGTAGCATCAGTGGTCCACCATTACTGTCCAAGTTGTTGAAGTTCTCAGTGGGGTCCTATATAGCATCTGCATCAAACTCATCATTGTAGGCATTATAGCACTATTGCATCCCATGGTAATTACATATACTATATCAGTGGGTAATTTTTGTAGCCAATGGGGGTGCAAGTCCAATAGTTGTTTGGCTTTATTGAGTAAAATATATTGGCACCTTTCTATCCCAGTGGCTTATAGGCCTTGGCATTGTTAACATTTTGCATTGTTCATACTTTCTTCTATCTACAGCCCATTCTTTTTCTTTAGTGACCACATTAGGAAAAATCTTCCACTGATAATTTACCAAAATACAATGTATTTTCAGAAATATCTAGATAATATGTTATATTTCATGTTTTTTCACTTTTTGTTACATATCTCAGGCTTTTTAACCTCCCCTGATAATTATTTGGATTTCTTATATATTTCCTGGTATTTTCAAGTGATTTCAATGAAAATATTATGTTAATCAGTACAATGACCAAAATACATAAATTATATATACTGTCTTCTAGAACATCTACTATATGTATGATTATATACTTCTATTACATAGATATAATTCAATAAAGCTTGCTATGTACATACTCTGAATTTATCCTAATGCTACTACAATTTGTAGTCCCCCATCATGATACTAACTAAATGGTACTATGCTTAACCTTACTGGTTGGAGAGCATACAAAGTATTCAAAAACTTAATATCATAGTTATTATAATGGATTAAAAGATCTATATAACCCATTGGCCAATATAAAGGTAGACTTTGGGTATACTTTGACTACACTTTAACTAACTTTGGGTGCACTTTGAGTATACTTTGAGTATAGTTTAGATACATTTTGGATATATTGTAACTACACTTCAGAAATATTTGGACAATACCTTGACTATACTTTATGTATACTTTCAATGGAAAGAAAGTAAGAAGATACAATGATAAATGAGGAAAACTGTAACACTGGTCATCTATCCCAGCTAGGAGACATTCCAGGACTCCATCTCTCCTATTCAAAAGGTACATGACTAATATCTATATTCCTTTGGTGCTCACTCAGTTTGTTTCACCAACTAATAGGTAATACTATGGAACTATGCCAAGACATTGAAAATGTACTACTGTATACTGTCAATGCAACCAATGAAGAGTAACACACCTAATGTGATGACAGCATCCAAGAGAGCAATTTGTGAGCAAGTAGTGGAAAATGCTATAGAAAAATGCAGATTTGAGTATGCATGTGTCTTTACTTTTGGCCCACTAGGCCACAAAGATCTGACCCTTTCATTTGGCAGTGGAATGTTCATAGTAAATTTGTGTTAAGTATGGATAGTGAACTACATAAGTTACTAAATCAAACCAAATCAACTATGACACAAATGGCACTTATATGGGATAAGAGCCAACTCATGAAAAATATACTGCATTGTTTAAGCTGCTTGAAATGCCCAGAGCCATCAGAAGGTGAGATGTAAGATCTGATGAAAGGTATGTCTGTTGAAGCCCAACCATGAGTGGATGTAAGCAATATACTATATTGTTAAGACCATGCAAACTGGACGAGACCAGGTCGGACTTCTCCGGGGGAAACTCCGGAACTCCGGAGTTTGTCAGATGGAATGGGACTTTCGGCTTCAGCGACTCAGAGCGGAGCGCTGCGCCCTCGTCAAGGTCTAAGTCCCGGATTTTGGAGGAAGATGATTTTGGAGTTGGGACGAAGGATTTCCGGAGGACAAGAGGGTGTATCTAATTCAATATTCAGACTAAAGAACTATACATGAAATTGGAGGTCTTTATATATGGAGTCCGAAGGAGTATTAGTAAAGGATCACTAAGATGAAATGGAGATTGGTAAGTATAAACGGAGTCGGGTACAAATGGGCCAGAGCTGTGCTCGGAGATGTGAAAGCCGGAGCTGTGCGAGCACAGGATTGGAGATGGATAAGTAGCGGAACTAATACATAAGGAGATAGAGTGTCATAACTAAAATGGAGAGGAACATACGATGAGATATGAAGTAGAAGTCCAAGGGCTCGGAGTTGCGTCCTGAGCGAGATTGCGCTGGAGTTGTCGAGGAGTTGTTCGGAGGTGTTCGGAGTTGGTATGGGATATGACATATATACCCAAAACTGAATCACTTACCATGTTATTCCTATTCTTATAAAATATTGTAAATCTGACCATTGCACTCCACTCTATCAGCACAGAGGCAAATGCAGTGTTGTCTCAACTTATGGGTCCAATAACCATAAAGGTGATTTGCTATGTGATTCAGTGACAGTACTAGTGGAATAGAAATGGTATATCTACAGATATAGTAACTTCAACAACTCTTTCCATACCAATCCCTGAGGGAAGAGTAAAATACTTCTTCAAGTGAATTTTCGATATTTCAGAAGGCTTGAGACCAGTTTTCTTGGCAATGGCATCACCAGAATGGCCTGCATGAAGCAAAGAAAGAATGATATTTTGCTAAGTAAGAGGAATGGATTTAATTATGATAGTAGTTGAGAATCAAGAAGCTTCTGAACTTTTAACCTCAGACATGCTATTTACATGTGTATCCTTGTTTTCATTAACAAACAATGACAAATAATCAAAATTTGACTGAGATCCTAATTATCATTTTAAAAGTGCAAAAACCCCTTTCATGACATGGCCATTTTCAAATGGTCATATCACAATGGTTTGTAAATGAAATCACATAACCCAGGGGGGATTTCTGTTTGAATAGTGAGTACAATTTATAAGTCCACCAAAGCTAAGTGAAATTCCCATATTGTTTGGCAGTGCACTTCATGCACTGCCATTGGGGTTTGTATGGAAAAGGTTTTTGAAGTCACTATAGTGACTGGGCCAAGATTTTATTGATGAACTCCTGCTCTGTGATATGGGTGTGAACAGTGACAGTTTTAACCATGATATTCACTGTAATGGTAGTTTAGTACATAAGTAAAATATGTAAGTGACAATGCACACATACCATCTTCAAAAGTGAGCAAAGGCTCTTTCATGAGCTATTTCTTATATAGACTGTATATTCTTCTGATCCACTGAGCTGTGTTCATGTCCATAAGGTGCTTGATTCTGAGAAACAACCAAACTTTCATTGAAAATGAATTCATGATATAAATAGTTCCTACAGTATATGTAGCAATTCAGGAGGCATACCACAAAGTCATCTGAAAGTTGTAGGAGATACTGAGCAGATGTATTAATCACTAACATCAGAGAATGCACCAGGATAGTTGGATACAAATTGCAAGACAGTGCATGGTTATCCACAGGCACAGAAGCTGGCAAAGTGATGACATTGGAAATGGGTGGTTTAAAAGTGGGAGATGGTATGAAAGTGAGAGGTGGGGCTTCAATCACATTTGAGCCCCACCATATCCAATCCTGGACTGATTATCTTGACCTCTGGATGCTGCAACCACTGGCAGGGAGCCAGGCAAATAAATTGAGGTTGTGAAAATCAAGACTAAGTTAGTTGAATTGAAGTTATTTACCTCTCTCCATAGCATATCCTCCAAGATTGTTGTATTGGCATGATGGAGCATGTTTTCAAGTGCAATATCAACAAAAGGATGATAATCAAGTGTCAGACCAAATATGGCCAGGATTTACCTGGGTCATATTACTAAATGGTGAGGGAGTACTTATTGAGGTTAAATAATATTCAAATATATTAGTTGAAAGACACATACACCAATCTCTGCAATTTGGGGCCTGAGATAGCAATATATTATCTCAAGGGGAAAAATAATGACAAATGTATCACTCTTTTGTCCAATGGACATCTAAAGGACAGCAAGTTAGTAACATATTGGGAATGATCTGCTGATGCCAATAAAAGATACTGAGGCAGTGGGGTTAATAAAGATTCATATTCAAATCAATATATCTAAATCTTCAGTACCACTGGCACTGGGCACTCCAAGTCCTAACAGATTGGTATGTGAGT
>QGOI01000523.1:0-10975 GCA_003313885.1 Boletus sp. MG55 | reverse complement strand
CGACAGAGGTAAATACATTTTCCCACAATGTTGTAGAATATTTATTGCCAACATAATTTATTTCGAAGGCGGAATTTGTTTACGGCTATGTGTAGACTATGTTCTCAATACTTATCCGATCGTGTTTGAGGTGTTACATCACCTTGCTTGACAAGGTCATTTCCCGTGTTGGCTTCGTGTGCAAATTGTACATACATGTAAATAGATCACGTAATATGTAGTATCCCATCCGACGCCTACCAACAGACCCACTGCACGCTACACCGACCACGGGCACCCGCAAATACACGTTCAATGTGTAGAGTCCCATCCCCCCGACGCTCAGAAACAGACCCATTTCACGCTGCGCCGATTACTGACGCTCGCAAATACACGTTCATCCGTTATATGCTCGGTCACCGGTGACAGAGACTTTGGAATCTTAACCACTCGGGAATCACAGTAGAAGGTATCTCCCTTTAAAGTCACGATATAATATCCATTAAAAGTTGATTATTAATATGTAGGGTCCCATCCGCCGACGCCCACCAACAGACCCACTGCAAGCTACATCGACCACGGACGTCTGCAAATACACGTTCAATATCTAGAGTTCCATCCACTGATGCCTAGCAACAGACCCGTTTCACCAAGAAGGTATCTCCCTTTAATATCACGATGTGAGCTTCATTAATAGGTATATCTTGAAAAAGGGAGTCATGTCGACTTCCACTCGTCCTGATCCCGAAGAAGGACCAACACTAATGTATAAACCTTTGCCACAAAAGCAAACGACAGAAATCGAGCCTGAGGAGGAGGTTTCGTCGAAAAGGAGTAAAGGAAAGAAGAAAAAATTCGACAATCCAGCTCCGTCATTCGACGATAAAGGTGAGGGTCCAAGTGGAACCACAAAGGAATGACGCAAAAATGCGACTTTGCCTTTGATTGCAATCTGCTACTCGTATCTGTACACCTAAACCTATGCCGTGCTTACTTCTAATAAATAATCGTGGTCAGACTTGTTACTGGACGTGAGATACAGAAATTACAGCGGTTTTCAATTCCGCATCGTTTGAAAACTGCTGTAACACAAGCAAGGTGTTCAGACGGCAGCGCCGGCCCCTTGTGTCATCAATGTTTGTGTGTATGTGTGTAAGATGGAGTCGGGGACTTTGGCGCCTCCGTGCGCCGCTACCGATTACATAATAAGCGTTCGGTTTTCTTCGGCTGCTTCTTTGACCGAGTCAGCGACCAGCGTGACTCCTCAAGGCCTCAAGCCTCCTTGCCCTCAGGCTCTCCGTCCTTCGACTCCTTGCCCGTACGGTTCTTGAAAACCTGAGCGAGAGTTTGGGCATCAATCACCAGAAGACCTGTGTTCCCAATGTAGACCCTTAAATGCGATAGGAAGACCCAGTACTTGGACAGCGTAAACGCAATGTCGGCAAGCTCATAACGTCTCTTCGCAGCGATTCCAGGCTCGTTCAGCTCGCAACAAGGCGGTGTCACCCATCGTCGGTTCTCTGGAGCGTGCCGATTGTTTGGTGCGATGCAAGTGGCGGGGCGGCGGCTATAGATAATTCATTCAGAGGTGTGTGCTTGATACGCCTCGTGTGTGATTCTGGAATGTGGTTAGCCAATCGCCCTAAGACCGCATTCTTCCCCTGAAGAGACTCGTCAAACACGTTGTGTTGGCGTTTTCCTAGGAAGTTCGGGAACGATACGCCTCGCGCATTTTATTTCCTTGGTGGGCGTCGAGCCCTTCACCGGAACGCACGGGACAAACTCATTTTCGACTAGAAGACTTGTCTGCGACTTAGGATTTAATAGAGATTAGCCATTAATCGTGCAGGAACGAGCTGCCTGTTATAAGGACCGACGTCAACCCACCCTGGGCCATCATCCCCCAAGTACATCTGCTCGACTCAAACCGTCATGTCATCCACCGTCGCACAAATTGGCTCAGCGTGTGCGAGCACTGCGCAAGTGGTCGCCCACTTTGCACCTGTTCCGTGGTTGGCACCGGCAGTCAGTCTAGTCACTACGATTATCGCCCTGATTGACCAGGCCTACGCGAACAAGTAAGTTGGTTTCGCGGGCCTGTGTCAGCACTCCATGTTCATCACCAGAAATTAGAAATGCCCTCAATCAACTAGGGGAGCGATGCATTGGCTTCCTGGACGTCATACGAGAGAAGGGCGAAGGTGTTCCGGCTCGAGAACAGCGGAAGTTAGTCGCTGATGCTGAGTGGTCTGTTTATTCAAGTTCATTACCATTTATATGTCGATTCTGACATCCAAGTTACAGCACACTCCGGGGCGTCACCGCTGCCGTTAAGGCGTGGTGTTCGAAAAACCGAATCCAGCTATTTATCGAGCAGCGTGCCCTGACGGCTGCCATCCAGGACTGTAACAAGCAAATTGATGATAGTTTGGCGAAACTTCAGGTATGTGTATGATATCACGTCTTTCCGTGTTTTTCACCGATTATTTGTGTTAGCTTACCGTCGCATTAGGAACTGTGGCTTGGCAGTCTGATTTCAAGGACAGAGCCGAACGTGACCATCAGGAATTATTGGCTTACTTGTCGAATATCGAGAATAAACTGACGATTGTTCAAATGGCCCTGCAACTGCCAGGCAATGAGACAACGACTATGATGGGAGAGATGCAAAAGGTCAGCGGATGATTCATCTGTCCTTAGCCGTCTTCTAAACGCGAAGATTTGGGACACAGATGTTGCCATCCTCTTCGACGCAAGACAACCAAGGACTCGGGAATAATCTCTATTTTCTCCAGAAGTCTACGAAGAAACTGCTTCCGAACATGCACCTTAAACACGGGGAAATACGACGGGAGGGCGAACCTGTTTATCGAACGCCGTCAGTGGATATTTGGGAGGGATTGTATCTAAATGAAGAAAAAGTTGCCGTCAAGATGCTGCGTACTGTGCACGCCACCCCGCAAAGCTTGCAAGTACGTCGAGAATAGCATGTATGCATGCATGTTAATATTTGTTTGTGTGCAGCGATTTGAGCGTGAGGTCGATATTTGGAAAAGGGTGTGGGATGTCGATCACGGGAGCCACATCCTGCCGCTGTATGGGTTCTGCCAGGACGGTGGCAATTTTCCGTGAGTCTCTTTCCTTCCAGGAAGACCAAGCTGATATTTGAGGTAGCTATGTTATTAGTCCATGGCCAGAGAACGGCACGGCTGACGAATATGTTATGCGTGTTCCCCAAGTAGATCATCTCGCTTTGGCCAGTTTTCCACCTGGTGGCATTGCCGTCGACTAATCTTGTCTGAATTGTCGCTCATACAGATTAGAGGTATCTGTGCAGGCGTCTGTGTTCTGCACACCATGACTCCTACGATCGTTCACGGAGAATTGCGAGCGGTAAGTAGGCCGATTGTAGATGCATGAGCCAGCGTTTCATACGCGTTTAGAGCAATGTCGTCATTGATGGGTCTGGCAATCCACTCCTTTCGAATTTTGGTTTCTCGCGGGTACGTCACAGCCATCTTTCTCGTGCAAGCAATTCCAGGATTAATGTATGTTAGATCATGAGTGATCTCTCTGGCGTGGCCATCTCACATACTGTAGGGTACGCATAGTCTCGATTAAAATCAATCATCGTGGCAGCTTATCTTGCCTTGCAACAGTGAAAACTTTGCGAGGTGGATGGCACCTGAGCTGTCATTGGAAAACGGCAAACTCACCACAGGTGCTGACATCTATGCATTCGGAATGACGATGTTGGAGGTCCGTTGATCTTCTTTTTTAGAGAGGGTTACCATTGACGTCCTCAGATCATGACCCACACCAAACCCTGGGCCACAGTGCCCAACTCCCATCAAGTCATTCCCAAAGTACTCAAGGGCGAAAAGCCCCCTAGACCAAGTGATCAGGAGACTGTTGCACGAGGTCTCGACGATCATCTCTGGGATATCATGTTGAAGTGCTGGGAACAGTCTGAGAGCCGCCGACCTAGCGTGACAGAGCTGTTGAAGAGGTTCGAGGGAAAAGAGAGCCAACCGAGACGGTCCCTGTTTTCAAGGATCTTGATCGGCTTCCGTAGACACCATTAATTCATGCTAACATTTCATTCACCGCAGGTGATACTGTGTGACGAGATACTCGTGATCTTGCACTTGTGGGAGCACACCTAGAATTTAGACATGGCCCAAGTTGGATCACCGATATTTTGTTGCATTGCTATCCCGTTTATATACTACGAAGGAACATACCGCCTCAGTGCTGAAATCATCGGGTAATTCTGAGCGCGGAAAACGGGTACACATGTGGCAACTGCGTCTTGTCTCATGGGCACACATTCACTGATGAAGGATATATTAATGTCGGCTCGTTCAGAGATCCATATTGATGTACATAATGCAGGTGACTGCATGAGAGGATGCGCATACAAGGGCCGAGAAGACGCCGTGACACAGCTCACAGCGATTGACGGCGACAACTAGTCATCATACACGATCGAGGCGGGACTTCTGTTGGTAATTTCAGGTCAGCAGAATGTATCATCCCACTCCGTTGCATGGATCGCACCTCTTCTCCACACCCTGGACCGCCATGTAAGTGATTCAGCCTACGATTTCCTACTGATACAATGGAAAGACGTACGTTCTCTTTCCAGCTAATCTGCGCTTTCAGCTCGGTGAGGCCAAAGAGCAGGATGACGTCGAAATACATGCTATAGTAGTCGCCCCCTCCAATAGCTTGTCGTGGAGGCAGAGAGCGGGCAAGCGTGGACGTGTTAGCAATTACATTGCACATTGTGCTGAAGCGTTCTTGCATTCGAGACTACTCGTCAGCAATGCGCATTGTCACTTTTCACCAGACTTACCAGGTTCCTTGTCTACCCACTGGGGATCGAAAAGATCCCCTCTGTATGCGAGAACGGGCGCCTTCACACGGGTCAATTTAGAGCGCGAATTCCTCTGTCGAGAGAACGGTTGGCAAAATTCTTGTTGCTCCGAAACTTGGACACCCTATCTGAAAACTAAATGAAGAGTTGAGATGAATCAGTAAGTAACACAGACCTTCATCAGTATTGATTGGAATGCATTTGGCAATACTGTGCGCCCCGATGGCAAAGTAAATTGTGTGTGTTCTCTCTCTTGGTGATCGGCAAGAGAAGAATTGTAAGATGTGTTACATTCTAAACCATACGTGTACCTTGATGTTCGCGAAGTTACGAGTGGATCAATGTAGGAAGACACGGCGCCGTCTGCGACGGCCTTGTTACTGAAGAAGAGATAAGCTGGACTCAACCAACTTTCTATGACACATACGCGTGACTCGCAGGTCTGCACAAGTGCACTTCCGAAAACACCGGATGCTGTTGAAGACGGTGATACAAGAAATCACTGGCGGCATAACCACCAACTAAGAAAGCATGCTACAGAGTGCCGTCAAGGCGCGCGCATAAGCGTAACGTCAAATCGAGCTCACCTTGATTTGGATCCCAGGTTGCAACCTCATTGCTGCTTGTCGCTGCTTTTCGAAGGCATCGGCGATCGCCTCCACAGATGGTTCAAAGAATTTTACGACGTCTTCTCTGTATGAGTGTTCGAGGGTCAGTGGTATGCATTCAATGTAATGAGCCCCTTACCCAGCTAGTTTAAGCTGGCCAGAGCGAATATCATACTGAGGTTCTTTGTCGCGTACAGTTCCAAACTTGATGTATTGTGGATCGCCAGCATCGCGGAACCTCAGTTTTGTAGTCTTGTCGAAAATTTCTTTCATCTGCTGGATGATGTCGGGTGCCCCGTATCGTGAGTTGGCAAGCTTGGCTATGACAGAATGTGATGTTAGAACTTGAGTCCTCCGAATAACGAACAGCGCGTACCCGTGAGAAACGTGTGTGCTCTCTGCGTGACAAACACAGATCCTTGAAGACGACCTATAAGGAGAACGTATCAGAGGAGAAGCTTGAATCCGTTACAGAAGTTGTTACATTCTGCAGGTGCAATCTCTTTGAATTCCTTTGGAGGAGAGAGCTTGATGGAGTAGGCGCTCAAGTCGATAGTGCCACCTCCAGCATCAATGATGACGATGCCTTGATGCTCTTCTTCCTCCTCCTGCTCCTCTTCACGCTCGTCGGAACTGACAATAGGGAGTTTGGAGAGCGAGTCCGATTCCAGCACGCGGGCGACGCAAAAATGAAGGCTCGCTTCCCCCTCCGTTAGTAGATGAATTCGGCTCGCGTGCTCGTCTCCGCGAGGTATCAGCCCTGCACCCTCAGCGGCGAGACGAATCTGCTGTTGTTGCAACCCTTCCCATCCATTCGGATGGGTAAGGATGAATTCGATGTTGTTTTCCAACGACTTCCACAAAGAAGCACCACTAGCATGAGATTCGATGATGTAGCTGCGGGTGCAGCTGAAGAGATACTGCATAAAATCGCCGAGAACCTGGACTGCACTTATACCCCGAGGAAGGGGTGGTATATCTTCGTCTTTGATATGCGACGATGCTAAATGCTTGGCTCGCAAGTGAAGCTTCCACCTATAGCATCTCTTCAATCAAAGGAACGACAGAGAATTGTCTCTTAACTTACCACTCGAGTTTAACCCAATTTTCTTCTTCTGCTTGGTCGATAATCTGCTGCTGTAGCGTCTCGGCACCGCGAGCTCTGACGACACCTTGACGATCATAGTACAAGATTGACGGTATCTTATTATCGCCTCCGACGTGTTCTTGGGCAGGATATCTGAATGAGTTACATGTCAGTGCCACCCGCTTCTCGACAAAGCCACGCTTGCCTCGAAACTCCGAGAATATTTGGGACCTCTCCAGGATCCAGTATGCAGTATGAGACCCCACTGTACGTCGTACCAACGTCGAAGGCAAGCACTAGCTTGCGAGAGAGGCCACGATATGGTTCTCGGGAGGGCATGTTGTATGTTCACACCGCCACTGTGCGAGTTGAGGAGCTCGGAAGTTGGGAGGAAAAAACACCCTTGAAAGCCAAGTCACCACAGACGGACACGAGACAGGAACTGTGGCTGCAATGCGTCAACGGACATTCAGCAGTTACACCCACAGCAGCAGGTGATTGAGTTCAAGGGGTTTGATGTAGATAATAACATGAGGAACACCCAAATGGGACGACCGATGATCCCACTGTTTGCATTCACTAGCATCACGTACCAATTAATCGCCCTGTGACATTGTTATCAAGCGCCGGCACCACAGCTTCAGAACTGATCGAGATCCTGGGCCCAACTTGAGGTGACTCGGATTCGATGGTATTGCGTTGTGAAGAACTGACTAGGCATCCGCGGTTCGGACCCTTCACGTGGAATCATCTACACCGGATCGAGAATGTTGCGACCCACACATTCGCCAGCATGCCGTGCTGAAATTCTGCCCTGGCTGCGCAGAGAGACGAGGCAGGTTGAAGCTGCGGGAGTAGCCGAGCTGAGTCTAATACACTTGAGTCGGAACCCTACCCTGATCAATAGGCTCGGAGATCTCCCCGAAATGATTTATTTGTCCACTCCTTCGGATCAATGTCGGCTTGCTGGGCTGTGCATACACGCACAGTGGAACTCGGTAGCCTCACTGACATTGGGCTAGGGTTACTACCGTTACTATTCATGGAAAAATTCCAGCTACAAATATGATATAGTTCATAATAATGTGCATTCCTCCCTCGCCCGAGTCGCCCCGCACCTCTGCAAACACCCGCTCGGTACCTATCAAGCACCGTCATGTCAAATGTCGTATCACAACTGAACGACAGTCTGCAGCCACATCAGGTATCTCAAGTCCTGGCCACAATCAGCCAGTACGAAGTTCACTAACAGCGAAACGACAGCGTCAAACATCCACCTTTGAGTGTGTCTTTCCTAGTTTGTTGTATCGATCAGGCTGATAGTTTCTTGGTTCAAATCAACTTTATTAGTACTAAGTGGCCGCCCCCACCAGATCTCACACCCCATATCGCCAGAATTAACGATCAGTATGTAGCTGGAGGCGCTTTCGGTGATGTCTATAAATGTCGATACCAAATTGGCGGTTCGGCATCACAGGAGGTGCGCGCGCGATTCACAATCCATGCTGTCTTTCATTTACTTCTCCCTCAGGTTGCCGTAAAAGCACTGCGATTTAAGTGCAAACTGGATGGAGATACGAAAGACAAATCTGTGAAGGTAATTATTTTCTTTGCAATCAGCGAATGTGATCCAAATGGCCTTCCAGATGCTCCACAAAGAGCTGGGAATTTGGAGGAGACTGAGCTATGAGGACCATGACAATGTCGTTCCATTCCTCGGTATTGCGTACGGCTTTGGAATGGAGGGTACAGTGTCGTTGGTGTCGTTGTGGATGCCCAACGACTCTCTCCACAAATTCTTAGCGACGCATGACGACAAGCTCGACACGGTACATCGGCTTCAGATTGTGCGTTCCAACGTCTACTACCTTCCTATCCTCTAACATCGTATATTGTGAAAGCTGCTCGACATTGCGAAAGGACTGCACTACTGTGAGTCCCTGTTATCATTGGCCAACACTCGACGAAATAACACACTACAGTGCATTCTTTTTTTCCTGTGGATTCTGTTCCAATTGTCCATGGTGACCTGAACCCCGTGCGTGGCATTCAAGGAATCATCATCAGTGCTATTCTCGTCTAAACGTAAATTAGAATAACGTGCTTCTTGACGCGGACTACACTGCGCGTTTGGCCGATTTTGGATTTGCTTCCTTGGCGGGAAAAATTCCCGAAGCATTGGCATACCTTCAAAGATCCACCACACGACCGGGAGCCTCTCGCTGGGCCGCACCTGAGCAATGTAACAAGAAATCCCAACTAACAACGAAGAGTGATATATATTCATTTGGGTGTATTTGTCTGCAGGTACGTTCAATGAATACGAAAGCTAGCGACAGTCTGACCTTCTTGCAGGTGTTATCCGGAAAACAGCCATGGTCGGAAGTTGATGGAGATATGGCCGTCATGCATCTCTTGATGAAGGGAAAGAATCCAGGCCGGCCAGAAGCCCGAACGATGGATAACTCGCACTGGAAGTTCATTCAGCGTTGCTGGTCATCGTCACAGAACAGACCCGCAGCAGATAAGATAATCGACTCCATAGAACAGTTCATACGTTCATACCCACCATCTGGACCTCTCAGCAACTTGTTCATTCCATCATCAAGTCAGGATAATTCACTGGTGGACGAGTCGTTGTCGTCCCTTCCCGGTCACTTTACTGCGGAGGACTCGAGGAAGGATTCCAACACGGCGATCCCACCCCATCTTCTCCAGCCAATGACAATCGCTGTTGACGACTCTGTTAAAGTCACCGAGACCACGGCGACCCCACGTGATGTTCTCCAGCCAACGATGACCGCTGCTGACAACTTACGCACCAAGATCACGGGGACCGTACGCAATCTTGTCCAGGAAACGACGACTGCTATTAACAACTCTGTTCAACGCACCAAGACCAATGTCCGCTTCAGGCCAGATCCAAACGAATTTATCGTTCTGTGAGCATTCATGTCCAGGGTTATTGCCATCGTACTGAAGCTGTTGTACAAAACAGTATTATGGGCCCAACGGGATCCGGGAAGAGTAATGTGAGTAGAAACAATACTCTTGACGTCGATTTTTCATGTCAAGAATGATCAGTTCATCAACACCCTCACCGGGAACACAGAGACACGCAATGCACGTAACCTAAAGTCGGACACCAAGGATGTCACTCCACATATTATTGTGCGCAATGGTGTCTGTCTTGTACTGGTCGACACACCTGGATTCGACGACACCTATCGGTCAGATATCGAAATTCTGAGGGTAATCGCCGACTGGCTCACGCAGAAGTACGTCACATTTTCGGCATTCCCAAGTCCCCCTGTCTAATCTTTACAAGGAATTCAAGTGGCGAAACGCTGAGAGTCGGTGGGATAATCTATTTCCACCGAATCACCGACAAACGTGTGTCTGGTTCTGTTTACAAGAATCTCCAGATGTTTAGTCGGCTTTGCGGTGATCTGCCTTTACATCGAGTACGCCTGGTCACGACCATGTGGGACGTAGCAAGGGACCAAGCAGCGGCAAAGGAGACGGAGAATGAGCTCAAACGCGATTTATGGAACCACATGTTAGAGAAAGGCGCGGTTGCTGAACGGTTCGAGAACACACCTAAATCTGCATGGAGTATCATAGAAGATCTTCTAGCCATGGGAAACGACGGAGAGCAGCTGCTTATTCAGGAAGAGCTTGTCGAACAGCAAAAGCGTCTAGGCGAGACGGGGGCAGCCAAGCTTCTATGTTCTCAGCTCCAGCGACTCCTTCTGGAGCAGAGAAAGACGCTTAAAGAACTCGCAGATGAGGCAAACATGCAGAACGATCCAGCTCTGGCCAAGAGCCTGCAGGAGGAGTGCGATAAAATCAACGCGCAGTTACAAAAGACGTTGGAGGAGATGAAGGAGTTGGAGATCCCGCTCTTAGATAAAATCTACCCGCGCCGGTTACCACAGACGCTGTGCCAGGTGGACAAGGACTGGCGCTTGGAGAGTACCCCTCTGAGGCTCTGCGGTGGCAGGGGTCCTGGCGCAGTGGCTAATGGCCTAGGCTAAATATAATAGCCGCGTCTGTAGCCTTTATAGGCATCAACAGCACGGAAAACCTGGTTCAGAGCTGGATCCAGCTTTTCTTTTTGGCTAGCACGGTTTCACTTCCCCATTTGACTTCATGACTTCCACTTCTGTCTTTAACTTAGTTTTTTGGCTTGCAAAACAATATGAATCTCTCTCTGCCGTGTTACGTTACAAGACTGCTTTGCAGATGTAGTATCATAGAGGACGTCTGGGAAATGGCCAGTCTAGGGGAGGACTCAGATCTGGGAACTGACTTTTCGAGGACTGGCCGGCCATCAGGAGGACAGTATATAATGTTATGCTTGACGGCACTTTCGTAGGCCATTCGAGAGACCTGGTTGGAGGATAGGTCGGTGAAAAAGGA
>QGOI01000522.1:0-12453 GCA_003313885.1 Boletus sp. MG55 | reverse complement strand
GAATCAGACCGTATTTGGATGGTTCTGGCATCATGGGTTCTCTTTGAGCTCGAAAGCGAAGGATCCGCCGGGAGTCAACATCAGTGAGCACTGAATAGACAAGGCCACGTGAACAGATTCAAGATGCCATCGAGCTTCGAATTGGCAGTACTAGTGACATGCATAAGTTCGGGATGCTTGCTGCGTACCCAATGGTCGATCATATACCCCCGACATGCGCGGACAACTATCACACTGATCTCAGATCTGACCGAGCTAGATAGATATGAACTCGGCGATCATCGACAGTGACAGAACGCTGATGAGACATTTGACTGGAGGCGCGCGTCCTAACCGTGACGCTACAAGACTATGAATAACGACCGAGTGATGTGATGATACTGATAGTCTAATAAATCCAGGAACGAAGGCCGGACCAGGAGAATGAGATAGAATCCCAGAAAGCATTTCTCCTCGGCGACGGAGTAGTAATTAGTATTGATTAGTATGATATTGTTTCCATCACTCCATACATACATTGCGTGTACATTCATTTGTGTTTAGTTTGAAGATGGGTATCATCGTCTCCACCAACCCTCGTTTTCCAGAAGAAGTTGTGACTGTACATTCAAAGCCATAGGACGCCATAGTCATGAACGAGCCGATCCGATCCCCCACGTTTCTTCTCAGGATCAGCGCGGGGGATCACTTAGATTTGATTGGCTCACGTTCACGTGATGGAAGTAGGTCCACGTGCTGCTCATAACTAAACTGCCGCGATAACCGCGAGGCCTGATTGGAGAACCGACTCATCGCGTATGATGAAGCGGATCCCTTGCCAGTGGCACACAATGTTCATGGATCGGTGGCTTTTTGTGGCAGGTGTGGAGTCAATGGATCTTTAAACGCAGGGTAACTTGGGTCGCGGTCTCCACTGGCACCCATGGCAGAAGACCCGAGAATAACCTATCGGACGTTGTTCAGAACAAAAATTGGGTAAAACACCCCGACTGCGGAAGAGCGGCGAAAGGCCAGCCCGTCAATAGTGAGGAGAGCTGGGTCGTCGAAACACAGAGTAGGTACAATAGTATGGCAAACAGATGGCACGTATGAGAGAAAAGGGTGTGGCAAGTGCGCCATACCATGAGTAGTTAAATACGCTGATGCAGAGGCCTTTTTCGGTAACTCAAGTCACCCAACAACATTTGCGAAGCACTCTAGAAACAGACGAAATGTTGAAAGTTAGCAGACGAGGGTCCTCGCCAGTTTGAACTCAATAACGCCAAATTTATTCCGACAACACACTTTGCACGAGACAAACATGCTAAAACCCTAAATACCGACCACAAACTAATTTGTATCGACGAAATTGAAGAACGGAAGGATTTTAAAGAACATCTCTGCCATTTGTTTACCGTACCCTGCTCAATGTGGACCACCGTGAACATGAACGGTATGATGCAACGAGCGGTCATATTTACAACAAGCCACCAAGAAGCTCGCTGAGGAGGCTGGTGAGACCCAGGCTGCTGACGATGGAGAGAACAGGCGCGATCAGAATGAGCAGAGGGCTGAGGAGTCCAATGACCAGGGAGAGCAGGATGGATATCAAGCTGAAGACGACTTCTCTGGAGGACCACAAGGTTGTCAGAGGTTTTCGTACAACAACATTGAGTAATACTTGCCCGAGTGCAGATAATAAAGTGTAAACGATAGAGTAGATAGCGATGTCGACCACGAGGAGGACTGCATTAGTAGCCGTGAAGATGAGCTATTGCATGGGCGGTTAAGTCAGTTCTTGAACGACTGCATGTTAGTTGATCGCTGAAGACGCACGTTAACAACAACGGCGAGAAGAGCGGCGATGTCAGATGTCGCCAGGATAGCAGTACCATCGACAGAGGCCAAGATCACACTGGTGGGCTGCCCGACAAGCAAGTTCAAGCTGCTGACTGCACCGGTCACAGCTGTGCTAATATCACCGATGATGGATGTCAGTGTTGCCTGTGTCGCGTTTGCAGAGGTGGCATATACTGTATCATTATCAGTAAACCCATAAAAATGAGATCATGCGTGCCACTCACGCAATTGGTTGGCGAGAGGCGTGACGGTGTTGCTAAGTTCGGTCAGGACGACAGCAGCCGACTGGGGAGTCTGACGTTCGACGACTGGGCCGGCGAACACGCCGACCGCAGCGGTGAAGAGGACAGAGGCGATAGCGAAGAAACGCATTGTAGCAGGAAGAGCGAAGTAGTTGTAAGAACTCGTGTAGTGGAGTGCTTGGGGCACTCAAGATGAGTTAGGAGGTTTATATACCTCGATCCTGAGTACACTGATGCCAAACGTGGAGAATACTGCTACAAGTGCGTGACCTGGAGTAACGAGGACTCCGAGGAAAAGACTGGAATAATCTGGGGACGTCCCATGTGGAACATGGTGCTTGTTGACGCCATCGGGCCAAGTGTACGAGCTGGAGAGTTCTCACCACAAGGCATAGACAAATCAAGACCTGTCAACAGCGGCTGCCTTCTCGTCCCTTGTACCTGTAAGGTGAGTGACCCATCGCGGACGAGACTATGCAAATGAGGATAAAGAAATGAATAACGTAATGTCATAGGTCACAGAACAATGTGCGAGATATCCCAAGACCTACCAAGATTTCAGGTAAGAAACACATGAATCCTATACCGATGATCAATCTGGGGAAGGTAAAGGCTGTATTTGTCTATATTAGGGGAAATCGGAGAACACGGAGCACGGAAAAATCCAGTCGGCTGTGCCTGTATCAAGAGCCACGGAGAGGTTTTTCGGGCATAAATAATCAATCGTTGGATTAGGGCATGGTGCAGGACGCGAGTTCGAATCACACGTACCTTATGTAGCCCCTGGGACCTAACACACCCATCTGTGGTGTACAGTATATGAACGCACCCTTGGGAAGCACGCGGAATAGGATATTGTATGCAGTTATGCATGCAAATGAGTGGCCTAAACGTCAGTGCATGAATGAAAATCGTAAAACGAGGCTAAAACTTGTTTTCTTTTGTAATTTCACGGGGAAGCCAGCCCCAAGTGTGCGGATCGTGTAGATGGGAACGATCCGTCCTTTGATTGGTTGTGGGCCCAGGCTGTTATGAGCGCGAGCTCCTGGATCATCCGAGAATGACAACCCGTGCGCCTCGAAGTCCCGCAGCGGTCGATGCAAACGCCAAAAAGATCTCACGACGGTGACCGGTTTAACGGATTTGATCCAGCCCGCGTTCCTCGCCGAGGTACTACTAGACGCTGCTGGCGAATAATATTGGAATTTACGTACTAGTGCAATACTGGAGGGAACGTGCCGAATATATGAGTTTACAATCGAAATGGTGGGATATTTTCACGCATCCTCCGGGAGTAAGAGGCTCAGGAACGCTATCAGACTCCCCGCCAGAATACGCATACCTTGTTGTTCAAGGAAGATGAGGGGCGGCAGACAGCCTCGTAGTACGAATCAGTGGAACGGCACCGGAACGTGCCGTCGCGGTCAAGTTTTATGAATGATCCATCTATTCTAAGGATCGGCATCAGTAATCTTCGAACCTGTCACCTTCGGTGCGATTTTTCCCTCCATATAATTGGAGGGTTGAAGGCAGAGATCACATACCGTTTTGGATAGTCACAGTTTGAGGATGGCATCTGATGCGAACCTGATGTCAACCACGTCGAGTACGGAGACATCGTGAATGTTCTCAAGCTTGTCGTAGAAATATGATGTGGCCGCTCTAGCGATGGCAGTGTGAGAGAACTTAGTGTATGTTAGGAACAAGCTGAAATGACTGGATTTTGGCCATATCCAAGGCTGGCAGACCTCGAAGAAGCAGATCCGGCTCCCCGTGGTAGATATCGTAGAGCAGATGACCGAACAGCCGGTGCACGTAGTACTATGTGCACGGTGCGAAAAAAACAAAACAAAACAATGTAACGCAAAGTTGACGCGTTCTGGACTGCAATCAGGGGGAATATCTGGTCACACGCCATATCCTGTGTGTCTTGCGATTCGGCGGGCGGAAGGTAGTGAGTAGCCATCTTGACTCAAGCCTATGCTCCTGCCATCATCTTGGATAGGCTCGACCCGGAAATCAGTCGAAAAAAAGTCGTCTGTCAGTGAACGCTTGAGCGGATGCACCGTGACGGGCCATGTTACTAGTGCGGCTTCAGCTTTACTACCATTTGTCCCTTCTGTCGACCAAAACCTGCACTGCGCCATCCTTCGATTTCTATGAGTGCAGTCTCCCCACAGAAGTTATTTTTCTCCGTCTGACTATCGTCATGCTTTGTTGACTTAGTTGCGATCTAGCTCTTACATTGTCACGTCCGATGGATAGTTAAGAGTCCCGACACAATCGTCGATCTGAGCAGATTGTGCACATCATCCGCCCGACCACGCCGGGTCTTTATTTAAGTTCATCGGAGTGTACTCCGCCAAGCTTGACAGGAGGCTCATCTATCCGACCGACGTCTTGCTCCCTATTGTTGTGGAAAGTATTTCATTAAAGAAGAACTAGATGAGAAAGATGGACTGGTTCAGGTTTTCCGACAGGGCCGCGGAATGTCCAGAATGAAGGGCCTGGGAGTAAACATCGGGCGATTCGGGCCGTAAGGAATTATCGCCTGTGACCGAAATATTATCCCTGGCACTGCCACCTTCAACAAGGTTGTCTTGAACGGCGATGAACACCAACGATGTCGATGAAGGACCTGCCTCGTTGAGCGTCCTCATCAATCAAATAGATCACATTTTGGCACCTCCGGGACTACTCGACAATGCCTCGCTACCCCGCGTACCCGTGATTCGCATATATGGCGCTTCTTCTACCGGTGAGAAGGCGTGTGTCCATGTCCACCAAGTCTATCCGTATTTCTACGTCGAATATCCTGGCAACATGACCCCAGATCATGGTAAGCTCGTTCGTCTGTCTTCAACAGTCGACTCACCTGCCCTCCAGTCAACCGTTACATTACCCAGCTATCTCTATCCCTCAACCACGCTATTGCGCTCTCGCTCAAACGTAATCCCGCTTCCCCTAACTCCCAGTGTATCCGTGCCATCATCCTCGTAAAAGGCGTTCATTTTTATGGATTTCATTCTTCCTATACGCCATTCCTCAAGATTCTCATCGCAGATCCCACACTTGTCAACCGAGCTGTGACTATATTGCAAGCGGGCACCGTCATGCATACCAAATTTAGTGTCTACGAAAGTCACCTGAGCTATCACCTCCAGTTCATGAGTGACTTTGGTTTGTACGGCTGTGGTTGGATCAACCTAGGCCAAGTTTGGAAACGTGGGGTTGAGGAAAACGATCTGGACCTATGTGCATCCAACGCGTTCAAGACGTCTCCCTACTTTCGACAGTCACGCATGCCACTGGAGGTTGATGTGGCTGCGCATCAGATACTCAACCGGCACCAACTTTCTGCGCGGAACATGCATCACAAACTGACTATTCCAGCGCCAGAGATGTCACCTGACCCTGTCGTCTTGAGTGTCCGTGAACTTTGGGAAGACGAACGTCACCGCCGGGTCGCCAGGGGCTTGTCTCCAACCCCGAGGGTGCCTATCGACTTGAGCAAGTCGTTGAGAGGGAAAGGTGGGGATTGGGTCGCTGAGGCGCGATGGTGGGAAGAACTCCGTGCTAAGATCCAGAGAGAAAAGGAAGATGATCAAAAGATGGTTGAGAGTGAGGCACGCTGGGAAAAGTGGGTCATGACCACGTTCGAGAGCGTGGAGGCGCTCTGGGAACATGGGTGGCGGACTTGGAAACCTGCTCAGTCGAGGTCCAATGACCCGAATGCTGTCCCACCATTGGCTGAAGCAGAGGGCGTGAAGAATCCATTTGCACAGGCCAGCCAGGGCGAATCGTGGACAGGCAATGGTACTTCAAACAATGTGGGTGTGGATGTCGACGAGGAAGTCTTGTCAAGCCAGGATATCGATCAGTTGGCAGAACAGGATTGGCCAAAATTAGCTGATGACGGGGAGATAGGAGAGGCGGAAGAGGTTCTCGAGTGCGAGGTCCGCATACACCAGCCAGAGGAAGAGCTGGCACCCGATTACCAAGGGGCCGAGAACCATGAAGATGTGACTGCAGGGACGAGGCGAGTCTGTTAACCCAAAGTTCTTCACCTTACTATACAATGGAATCACAGTGCGCCTAATCTATTTCAAGCCGAGGAAGCACCATCCATCGTCAAGAACCCTTTCATGATTGCTTGGCATCAGTTAATACAGGCAAGGTATCGCGATTCTTGCTTGATGACATGTTCTTTTTTCACTCGATGCCACAGACAAAAACGATCACGCAGTCACTCTATGGACATCAGTGATTCAGCAACGCCGGCCAAGTGAGACTGAACCACATGTCACCTATACCGACTTTAATAATTTGATGAGGCTTCGAAGACATGCAAATCAACACACACCCGCTCATGATGTCTTCACGACACCGAAGTAAGAGGCCTGTGTTGTGGTTGACTGTGATCTTGACACCTTTCGAAGGACCCTAATTCCTCAACAACCGGTGGAACATCGTACTGGAAACGATGTTGTGTCCGCTCTCTTTCGTCATCACAGGTGAGTGAAATATAGCCAGATCAGGATGGCGCCAATGACATCCTTTCACCACGAAGCCCAGACACGCAGTTTACTGAGAAAGTCCTGAATCCTCCCGGTTCGACACATGACGAAGAACCGGATTTTCTACCGTAGGCCTTGTTCTATACCAAGGGGATGTTCGTTCACAAAGTTGCCAGTACCTTTGAACAAGAGCCAATCGAAAGTCCCTCACAAATTAGTTCCTTGGCGGCCCCGTTATCCTTACCCAGAGCGTCATATAACTCTATACCTGGGTCCCAGTCCTCGGCATGGTCATCGATAGGTCGGACCTTTGTATACGCTCCTCCACCACCCTCTACATCGGACCTCCTGAGCACCCTCGGGCAATTCGGGCTGCCGAGACGAATATATCGTGATCCATTTTATTCCAAGAAAGTTGACGTTCCCGATGGCCCAAGAGAGTATGCTGGCCTAGTCTATCATCTGAAAGGCGGCGGAGGACTTGACACGCTTGAAGAATGGCAAGCGAGCGAGACTCACATCTCTTTGTCCAAGGCTACGCAGCTTGCTGTCCCATGTAGCGCATGGGAGTATGCCAGCACTCCTCCAAGTGTCCGACAAGTCAAGAAGTGGTTGGAGGAAAATCCGTTAAAGCCAGGTAAACCGGCGACGGACAACTCACAGGTAGCTCATCCTTCCATGACACTCCGGTATTCAAATTCACTTTCCTGGCCAGATCGCAGGGCGGACGCCAACGAACGTCCTTGGAGGGGAGTCCCTACCAGCGAAACGTTCCGAATTAAATACGCGCGAAGGCCAACACATGACCTTGTTCTCAATGGAAGTTTTTGGTGCGCTTTCGCCTACAAATCGTTCCCAGCTATATTGAAACTCTTGCGTAGTACCCTCTCGAGGGGATCGCAAGCCCGATGCGAACCAGGATGAAATTGTCGCCGTCTTCTATGCACTAGGAAACGATGATCTGCATTCCAGGTTACTCGATCAGGGCATTCTCGCGGTTCGAAATCCGCAGCTGGACCCTCGCCGTTTACGCGGCTACGCCCTTGAAGTGGTTTCAGGCGAACTCGAGCTGATCAACCGAATCATCGATATCGTCGTTGACGTCGATCCAGACATCCTCGTTGGTTGGGAGGTACAAGCCGCGTCTTGGGGATACTTCAGTTCACGTGGATCTCAATACGGTACGGCAAGGCACCTGTCACCCCGAGATACCATACTGACGCTCGCAGGACTCGATGTTTCCGAACTAATTGGGCGTGCGCCGACTACCCTGACGCGGAGTGGAACTGACCAATGGGGTGTCAGAACGACCACCACCTTCAAGGTCACTGGCCGACATGTATTCAACGTCTGGAGAATCATGCGCAGCGAGCAGATGCTGGGTAGTTATTCGTTTGAAAACGTGGCTTTCCATTTGTTGCGCAAAAGGTTCGTGTTGGAACATGCTGAAAGCTCTGCTGACTAACGTCGACCGTGCATAGGGTCCCTCGTTATACGCCGTCTACGTTGACAACATGGTATAACAGCGAGAGTCCCGTCCATACAGCGAGAGTCTTGCAACATTTTCGTGACCGCACTGCGATGATACTCGACATTCTCGACGAAGCAGAGACAACTACGAAAACTGCGTAAGTTCTTGGTGGTTCCAGATGAAGAGGGACTGACACGTCGATGATAGCGAATTCGCCCGCGTTTTTGGTGTCGATTTCTACTCCGTCATCAGTCGCGGCTCTCAGTTCAAAGTAGAATCTTTCTTGTTTCGTATCGCGAAGCCGGAGAGCTTTGTACTTCTCTCTCCGAGTAAACAAGATGTACGTCGCGCGTTTCGCTATTCCAGCCAAGAAAGCTTACTGGCGGAATTTCAGGTCGGAAAACAAAATGCTGCAGAATGCATGCCACTCATTATGGAGCCTCTCTCCGCGTTCTATAATGGACCTCTCCTCGTTCTGGACTTTCAATCTCTGTATCCATCGATCATGATTGCGTACAATTATTGTTATTCTACATGTTTGGGCCGCGTGGCTGAGTTTCAGGGGCGAAACAAACTCGGCGTGACGGATCTCGATCTCCCACCTGGACTTTTGGAGAAGCTGCAAGATCACATTACGAGTTCGTCGGTTCATCCCAACGCATTCATGAACGCTGCTCACCCCCGCCCAAGTCGCACCGAACGGGATCATGTATGTCAAGCCTATTGTACGACAGGGACTTTTAAGCCGGATGTTGACCGAGCTGCTGGACACGCGCGTGATGGTGAAACAGGCCATGAAGAGCGTCAAAAGCGACAAGGTGTGTGCGAACGTTCCTTTCCCGATCACCTTGTCCGTCTGCATCTCATTTCCGTTGGACACACTAGGCACTGAGCCGGATACTGGACGCGCGGCAACTTGGACTCAAGTATATCGCCAACGTCACGTACGGTTACACGAGCGCAACGTATTCGGGGCGGATGCCTGCAGTGGAGATTGCAGATAGTATCGTGCAGAGCGGTCGGGAGACGCTCGAAAAGGTGTGTGGTGGAGGTATCCTCAGACGTCGTATCGCTACTACCCACGTCGTTCTTGGTATCCAGGCCATCGCCGTCATCGACACCACGGAGAAATGGGGCGCGAGGGTCGTGTATGGGGACACAGACTCAGTATTCATCTATCTCAAGGGTAAAACAAAGGAACAGGCGTTCAAGATTGGATACGAGATCGCAGACGCGATCACGGCCATGAACCCCCCACCTATCAAGCTTAAGTTTGAAAAGGTGAGCATGATGCGGGGGATGACGCGTAGCTACCGTTCAGTGAGACTCACCGGCGTGTTAAGGTGTACTTGCCATGCGTGCTCATGGCGAAGAAGAGATATGTCGGGTTCAAATACGAGACACCCGACGACTGCGAACCTACTTTTGATGCCAAGGGCATCGAAACCGTGCGACGTGACGGCGTTCCGGCTCAGGCGAAGATGACCGAGACGTGTTTAAAGTCCGTTGCGTCTCTCGCAAACGTTGTTTTTTACGAAGCTCATGATCCACGTTGCAGGATCCTGTTCCGTACGCAAGATTTGAGCGAGGTCAAGAACTACTGTTACAAGACGTGGTCGAAGATCTTGGGCAACAGAATTTCCTTGCAAGATTTCATCTTTGCAAAGGAGGTGAAGATGGGGACTTATAGGTGAGACACCGCTGTTTTTCATCATGCAGGACGGTCAGAGTGATTTTTTTTTCTCGTCAGCGACAAAGGGCCTCCGCCACCTGGTGTCGCAGTAGCGGCACGAAGGATTTTGGAGGACGAGAACGATGAACCTCAGTATGGAGACCGTGTACCATACGTCATCGTGCGTGGTGATCTGCATACACGGCTCGTGGAGAGAGCCATCACGCCAGAAGAGTTTCTGGCGAACCGGTGCGTGAGATTACGCCAAAAAGCGCGACTGGGACTGATATGGAACGACCAGGCAACTGCGCATCGACGCGTCGTATTACATCACGAGGGTTCTGATACCCCCGTTGGAGCGCATCTTCAACCTTGTGGGTGCGGACGTCCGCGCCTGGTATGACGATATGCCAAAAACAATCACGGTTGACGAACGTGATCCGCTTGCGCTCTCGCCCAAAAAGCGTGCGCCCATTCATGCGAACAGGTTCAAGATCGACGAGCATTTTCAAAGTGCGCGCTGTCTGACGTGTGGCCATACGGCTTCGGACGGTAGGCTAAACTGAGCCATGCATCGTCTACCTTGGGTGCTGAATCGGCACTCTGCCCTAGGTATCTGCGACGCTTGTCACGCCAACCCTCAAGTGACGATACCCAATCTCTTGCTTCGTTTGCGAAAAGGTGAACAAAGGCTCCTCGACGCGCAGCGTATATGCGCATCTTGTACTCTGACCGCATCGAGCGAGCCGAACGCATGCATGAACATTGATTGTCCCTGGCTCTATGAGCGAACGAAGGCGGAACAAAAGCAGGATTTCCTGGAGGGACTACGGACGCTGGTAGAAGACCTGGACGTGTCCAACGATGATGCGGATGTACGCGCGCAGACGAACGTCGTTCTGTAACGAGGGTACGTACGGTATACAGGTCTTGGAAATGTACCAATCGCACTGGACACTTGAAGGCGGGTGGCGAGTGACAGCAACGTGCCATGTGATAGTAGGTCGGAATCGCGCCAGGCTGAGTCCTTTGATTTCTATTTCACCCTCGCTGCATGCAGAGACGCCTGGTATGTGTAGTCATTAACCCTCCAATACCTCCCAAAGGCTCGGACCTCCGAGTCAGGACAGGCTGCACCATAGGGTGACCAAATGCACTCGCAGAATCTATACACTAGCCAAGAGTCATCACATTGACACTCTGAATTTGACTTGAATACTAGCGCTTCCCTTTGTGACGACCACCTTCAGCGAGCACGTATGACCAACAAGTTTGCTGTAGTGTCGAGGCGCAATCGTTTACGAGTGTCGTTGAAACTCGATTTCCATGTCACGCGTATTTGTACACGAGCTTGTAGCAAAGCCAAAGATACTAATGGTGATCTCTGATGACGTCTAGGCGGTCTGAGACTTAGGAGTCGACTCGAGTTGATCAGCCACCGTCACGAATAATGGACAACTTGAGGACCTCCCCATTGCTCTTCCTCGCGCGTCGTGTCTATGCATGGACACAACTCTCCGTTCCAGTTCCACCTGCTGAGCCGTCTCCCGCCGACATCCGAGTCGTCTGCATCTCCGACACCCACAACACGCACGGCACACAACCCCCTCTCCCAGCAGGCGACATTCTCCTCCACGCCGGCGACCTCACCCAGTCAGGCACACTCCCCGAACTCTGCGACGCCCTCGCGTGGCTGAGCGTGCAGCCCCATCCTGTCAAGCTGTTTATCGCCGGAAACCACGACGGCACGCTCGCAGAACCCGAAACACGCGCATACATACGCGAGACGTACCCTACGTTGACATACCTCGAGAACGACGTGGTCGAAGTGACCGTGCGCACGCACACCCTGCGTATCTACGGGAGCCCATACACCCCTCAACACGGCGCATGGGCCTTCCAGTACCCGCGCTTCCGCCCATCCAATCCCCGTCTTTCCCGCGCCCTCCTGCCTATGGTCGACGCGTACCATCCGTCCGTGGCGCTCTGGTCTGAGATGCCGCCCCGGATCGACGTGCTTTTGACGCATGGGCCGCCGATGGGACATCTCGACCGCGGGGCGGGGTGCGCCGTGCTCTTGTCCGCGCTTTGGCGCGTTCGTCCGAGGTTGCATGTCTTTGGGCACATCCATGCAGCACGGGGGGTCGAACGCGTGAGTTGGGACGACGTCCAGCCCGCGTTCGAGGCCGTGTGTGCCTACGCGGACGCCGACGGAGACGCGGGTGCCAAGCAGTGGGTCCAGTTTGTCCAGTTGGTGTGGCGCGCCGTCACTGCGAAATTGTCTGTGTGGTGGTGGGGACGACGGGCGAGACGGATGTGGGGACGGGAAACGGTGCTTGTGAATGCGGCGAGTGTAGGAGACGAGTTAGGCATCCGAGAGGAAGACAGCAAGCGGAGAGGTGCGATCGTGGTGGACGTGGACTTGGCGTCATGAGTGCGTGCAAGCCCCTCCACCCGTCACCAAGACATCCGACGCCGTTTCTCTGGGTTTCCGATCTCGATGCGCCATCTGGACCCGTTCGGCGGTTGTATACGCACATCCCTCGACACGCATAGTGTCGAATGTGCAAGCACAAAATGCAGAAAGTCCGCAAGCACCGTGACCACATGATCCTCCAGCATCCGACCTCGACAAATGAACGGGTTACCTGTGGTCGAGACTCGGTTTGTTAGCTGCTACTGTGCTATTGTGCTAGTCTTCTACTCTTCATT
>QGOI01000520.1:0-42445 GCA_003313885.1 Boletus sp. MG55 | reverse complement strand
TTGAATTTCGACCTCATTGTGGAGCAGTTACGGAGCTAAGTAGCGAGGCGAGCTGATGGAAAGTAGGAGTATTACAAGTCGTAGTCAACGTTGAGGATGGGATGAAGGTACAGCAGTAACCCAATGTGGCTTTCAAAGCCTCCTGGCTGCCGTGACATGTGACTCTGCAGCGTGACTCAGGTGTGTTGTGCCACACGACTTTGCACACGACACACCCTGAAACGGGAAACCTCAGACCCTGACTAAAGGGCTACTTAGGGCTACTACCAGCAGAGATGCGGCACGCCTGTAGAGCAGAGCACTATCATTACATTGACCAGACTCTGAATGGTGTGAATAGCGACAGGAAAAGTAACTTTCGCCAAAACCCCTCAGACTGCGACTCCAAGAATAATCGATGAGAGCCGGAGGCATCCTAGTATGACTTGAAACGCCCATGTACCAGGCGGACATTCGAGGGTAGAGGAACTTGACACAAGGGCCATAACATAAGAAGTATCATATAAATACATTAACGAATTACTAGATAAAAAGTCCCATGACGCGGGGAGACTTGTCGCCCTTCTGGGGTTGTCTCCACACTGTGAAAGCACAGACCATCACTTTCGTGCATCGCTCCCCATCGCTGCAGCCATGCCCATCGCCATTGCACTGCCCATCTGGTTCCCAGGTCCATCAGAAGGTACGAAGACTGTTTTGTTGCCGAACGCCTTAATGCGGGAAACCTCAACTCGTCTCATTCCCATTTCTCGCGCGAATTGGTCTACGACCTCAGCGTCCGCCGCGGCCTTGATCCGGATAGCCTCTGCCTCTGCTTCGGCAGTGAGGCGAATGGCTTCGGCCTGTGCGAGAGCTTCAATCTTCGTACGTTCGGCTTGGGCCTTCGCTTCTGCGATAACGCTGTAAGCCTCTGAATCCGCTTGCGTCTTTGAATAGAGCTATGTCAGGCATGTCGTTCCCCAGCAAAGTTCCTTGGTACGTACATTGCGTGATTGCGCCTTGATACGTGCGACCGCCAACGCACCCTCCTCCTGTTTCACCTTGTTTGAGTTTTCCCTATCGACATTCTGTGACAGAATTGAAGTTAACGAAACAGTGAAGAACGAAAAGCCGACTTACAGCAGCTTCCACTTGTGCCTGGAGCGCCCTAGTAGTTAGCTTATCCATGGTAGACGCGATCTCGCCCTTAAATTGCCTGTCAATGACGGCTGATGATGATTCGATGAGCACCTGGGGATTGCGACAAAACTGGGGAACCCACCGAGGTCCTTCAGCACGATACCGTACTCCAATGCAGCTTCGTGCATCTCATCCATTGCACGAGTCCGGAGAGCGTCGAGGAAAGCAGATGAAGGGTCTGTTCCATCGTCGAAATTGTCTGGCCCAAGTGAACGTTGTTTGACCATGGAACTGTAGTCAACTATTTGAAACATCGATTAAATCTGTAGTATGAAAACAAACATCACGTACGATGTGCAACGATTTGCGTTAGAATTGATTGGGTCTTGTCACGGAGCGCGTCATACGGTGTGGAATACCCGTGAGTTGTAAGCTCCACCCTACATCAGGACCAGCATAGTAGCGAGGGTATAGTCAGGGCTCACTTTGAGTGGTTCAATCAGCTGCCTGCAAAAGATGAGCAATTTAAGGAATCAAGGAGCGAAATAGAGCACTTGCCATTTCAGGTAGATTCGTAGACCGACAGGAACCTGATCTCTCGTGAAACTGTACAACATCACTGAGACACCGATCAGGAGTGCCTGCCTGCCTGTACTTACATGTCTTTCGTTGGCATCTCAAGTTGGTTTTCCCCAAGAGTGTAAAGTCCACGTAGAGTAACATTGGGATTCGTAATGTAATGTTGTCCAGCGGGAAGTAACTCGAGGTCGTCTCCACGTTGAAGAATGGCACAGTTATTCGCGGGAATATTCAGGCTGCATGGAAGGATTATGTCAGTGAAGCGAACGGATCCTCTCAAGGAAGTCACGAACAAGAGTGCAACAACATATTCTTGGTCCCTTCCGGTACCGATGCGGCTTCTCATCCTGACCTCGTGTGACCTTTGCAGCAATCAGGTCAAGTAGAGAACCCGAGCAAACCCAACTCACCACCCTAGGGTGACGCCTGTTACATGATCCTTAATGGCTGTTTGCAGGTGTGTCTGGTCAACTATCGCGAGTACGTTGTATGTACCCTCGATCGCATACGCGACGAAACCTGAATTCTTGATGACAAAAATGCGATTCTATAGTTTTGACGCGGATGAGTTCACGAGAACAAACAATATTGCGATGTAAATTGACCTGTGGATCGGACACTACCGCCGCCTGCAACGAGGTCAGTACAAGAGGCGAGTCTTACGATGCCCAAGTTCACCTGGTTCTGGGAAACTTGCACTACGGTCAAACCCTTGAACTCAATAGCGGTATCTGAGACTAAAAGGCCGCAGTCAACTCTTATTTTTTAATTCGACTAGTCGGCACTTACGTCCCTGTGTTCCGCACCACTCCCGCGCCCACCAATTGCGAAGAGGAAAGCCTGGATAACGGCCCGGGCGCGTCAAGATCTTAGGAAGACCTCCGTGGTTGAATAGCCCGACGTTCCCTGGAGGAACCTCACGACCAATCCATGTGACAGGATGCTAACATGTCACGATCAGGGTTCTGAACTGCAGAGCCAGAGATCAGATACATACCTTCTTGGACAACAGGCTACTCCTTCCGGTCTAAAAAGCGTCACATGGATTAGCAATGGTGACTGGTAGCATGACTCATTGAACCGTCGCTAACCTGTTGGAGTTGCTTATCGAGCTTCTGTAACGCAGCAGTTACACCATCTTTGCCAATTGGTACAAAAAACGGTCTGTCCTCGATCGCAAAGTCTACCTTGGAGAAATCATGTACGACAGTCCTGGCCTTGGATACCACGTTGGTGATTGGTAAGTCCAGTTTGGCTGGGAAGTCATCGATACGTTCCTTTAGCAGCTCTTTGCGATTAGCAGTGGACGCGGGGCCGGCAACGACCGTGGCGCCGTCTAGTACAATGTCCATAACAATCTGTGTGGTAGGGAGGTCTGAATCTTTCTGTGGGGTTCAATTTGACTTCACCTCATGCGGGTTTATTATATGTGCAGAAGGACAATCCCACTGCCACACTACAGGATAAAAGCCCCGGGCCCCTCAGCTTCATTGGGCAGCGCTTGTAGTTACTACTACTTACTGCGGCCACATACTACAGTCTCTCTGTCACATAATAGTGGCGTTGCTGAGCGCAACTGGCAGCGCCAGTGACGATTCTCGTACATACCGTATAGCCTTGTCCGAACCTAGTTGATGCTTGTCAGGTATTACTTGCTTTGTTGTGTGCTGACTCGGATGATCTTAGCGCATTTGTTACAGTGCATATAGCGGGCGAGCCTATCGGGGGCTTACGGCCTGATGAGTCATGCATCATGGCGGCTCGGTGCATTGTAACGTAGTCAGGCCTGTGTTGCATTGTGCCTGGATTCGCAATACATGTTAAGTTTCTTCCTGTACATGGGAGGTTGCATCGCATTCAGGCGTAATCAGAATGTTCAGGAATTCCACAGGCACAATAATAACATAGGCGGTGCACCAATCAAGTGTTCGCATATTGCGCTCTGAAGCTTGCAGAACGGATTAGTTGACAAGTGGCTGACTGCGCTGAATGTAAGTTGTAACGAAGTGACCCAGTACAATATCCAAAATATATAGCGTTGGCATTTTCCGTCAATCGTCCGGTGGGGAACTATGGCCATAGTCCAAAGACTAGTACGTCGGGCGATCGGGGTGTCATCCTGTTTGTGATGCTCGTCAGGCGCCCTTCCCCGAAGGTCCGGGCCTGGACGATGCAGCTAGGGGAGAGCGGGGAGGGTAGCAGTTTCGACCTTGCGATGGGTCTCGTCAAGGGGCTCACCGCTACCCCGGCCGCTTCCCTTCCGAGTAGAGCTATGGAATACTACCACTGCACCATGCATCCAGGGAGTTGGCCGAGCACTGTGCACGAGGGGCTGGCAATGCTGGCGTGCGACTGCCGCAAGGGGTGGTTGACCGAGCGGGATATGGGTGGGAGAGGAGGGACGCCTCCTGCTCGAGCGGGAACGCCATCACCGGGGGTACGAAGTTTCGATTCTCCGACACCACACTAGGCCGCACAGATCTGCGCAGAACCTCCGTTCCGCGTCTCATCGGTGAGGGACTTAATTATCGTGGCCCCAGACTCCAGGCTATGATAGTTTCGAACTTCGCCTAATTTGCACTCGGTCACGTGACTAGGCTAGGCACTTCTGCTGAGTGCTTCAACCTTTGGAAGTTATTGGTTCCACGTATTGCGTGATGATGCAGCTACTTTGGCTGCCTCTGCTCTTATTGCCATCCTGGACATTTTCACTACCAGAGAATGTCACGGAAGACTTACATTGGAGTACCTACCGTCCAGGGTTATACTTCGGTGTTCGCCCGCGGTTACCCCAGTCCCTCGTGACGGGGCTCATTTGGTTCGGGACGCAGGATTACCAGTCATTCGGGAGTGCGTTATACATCGTCATATCTAGTGTGTTACGGCTGACATTGCTTAGAGGCGCGCCATGCATGCGACCAAGGCGACGGACTTGATAGTTACACCTGGACGATATTTGACTCTCGTCAAGGCGGCATACAGGTTCTCAAGGACAGCCTCAACAATGTTGAGATTACAACCGAGTTTCTGAAGGTTCCTGGTGGGCAACATGGGGGCAGCTGGGCTGCCCGCATCAAAGGGAAGCCCATCCAGCCAGGTGCGTTTTTCATAGAGTCTGTATTAGCGAGCACAACCTAGTAATGCCCAACGTAGCATACCCATCTAGAATTTCTACCATTTTTTACTTGGGGCTTGAGGGTCTCGGTGGTGTTGATTTGATTACCGATGAAGAAGAGAATGTACGTGCATCTAACTTATACCTCAGCATCCCTGTTCACAATTTCCAGGGGATTGATGGACCTATAGAGTTTTCTGGAACCACGCCCGACCTCGACGATTTCACCATTCGTATCGTTGATGGTATGCCCTTCTGAAAAGCTAACGGCTTTATTGGGGTTTATGTTATTTTCAGGCGACGATAACCAAGCCGTTACTTCGGGCCCTCATTCGGAAACCTTTGCCCATAGACTAGGTAAATCCCATTTTGTGGGTTTGCGCGTCAATTCAGGACATATCTGGACTGCAAAGGGTCAGTGTCATTCACGCATAAGGATTTTCTCTTCACGTGTTCCATTCTGCCGCAGATTTCATCGTTCAAAGTATTGTGAAGCATGCAGGACCTGTAGCAGAGCAATATCGCGAGGCAGACCGCGCACCTGATGCATCGTTTGTGCTCCAGCTGCCCGACGAGACTGTCACAGCGAGCAACCTTTTTGCAGTGCAAAAGCTTTTCGATGGCGAATTCCAGTTTGATGTCTTTTTTGACAGTGCAAGTTCCCACCAGAAGCTAGACTGTATGTGCCTTGGTTGACACGTTTCTGACAGCGCTGACGCTGGCACTTCGGCAGCCGCTGTGATTGATCTTGGTATTCCTGCAGTGGTCTCCTCTTTTAATGATCGTTTCGAAACTCGCTTTCCTACCCCTAATTCATTCGCTGTGTCCGACCACGAGGCCCTCAAATCCTTCAGCAAGGCGATTACGTCTAATCTCCTCGGAGGAATTGGTTATTTCTACGGGACTTCGATTGTCGACAAACGGTTTGCATTCGAGTGGGACCAAGAAGATGATTATGATGGAGATGGAGATGAAAGACAAGATAGTCAACAAGGAGCAAGGTTCACCGAGCCTCGGGCCCTACTCACTGCTACACCTAGTCGTAGCTTCTTCCCGAGGGGATTTTATTGGTAACATCCCCTCTCACCGTGGTGTCCTACATTCACTTAACTTCATGTTAAGGGACGAAGGTTTTCATCTACTCCACATCGGACAGTGGGACAATGACCTCAGCCTTGAGATTCTCAAGGACTGGATAAATCTTATTGATGAAAACGGTTGGGTTGCTCGTGAACAAATCCTCGGTGATGAAGCCCGTAGCCGTGTTCCACCTGAGTTCCAAACACAGGTCCCCACGTTCGCCAATCCACCAACACTTACGATGGCAGTCACCGCTTTCATTGAACACCTTGCGGCGCAGACTGACGGCCCTTCTGCCGCGGACCTCGGCATGGATTTTGCAATGGGCAGCGATCAAGTTCCATTCGCTGGGTTTATGGAGTCGACTCAAAGGGGGAATGAGTACCTTTCATACAACAAGGGCCTCGATTTCCTGCGATCGATATATGGACCTCTACGGCGTCATTATGACTGGTTCCGTCGTACGCAACGCGGGCAGATTAAACAATACGGCCGAAAAGCACGCTCGCGCACTGAAGCCTATAGATGGCGTGGACGTTCCGAGACGCATGTCCTCACCAGCGGGATGGATGATTATCCAAGGGGTCTACCGCATGCTGGCGAATTGCATCTCGACCTCATCAGTTGGATGGGCTTCTTCACACGAACGATGCGTGGTCTAGCGGAATTTATCGGAGAGACCGAAGATGCAGAGAGTTTTAAGGAAATCGAGAAAGCTATCATTGAAAATATCGATGGTACGGTGTTCCAAAGTTTCCGAAGCATACTGACGAAAATGCCCTCAATTCCAGATCTCCATTGGAACAAGGACGCCAATATGTACTGTGACGTTGGAATTAGCTCAGATGGTGCGTGTCACCATCTCGTTCTGCATTTTATCTTCTCTGATCATGCGCAGATGAGTCCGAGCACGTATGTCATAAAGGCTACCTTTCATTATTCCCGTTTATGCTCTCCCTTCTTCCTCCCGATTCACCTCATCTCCTTCCCATCCTGGAACTTCTGCACGATTCCAATCATCTTTGGTCGCAATATGGTATTCGAAGTCTCTCGGCTTCACATCCTGACTTCGGACGCGGCGAAAATTATTGGAAAGGACCGGTTTGGATTCAGATGAACTATCTAATTTTGAGTTCTCTGTACAAGGTAAGCCCTAATGTGTTGGGCGGGGGTCTGGAACTGACAGGTTGGATGAACAGACATATGCAGCTGTTGAGGGTCCTCACCAGAAATATGCCAAAGAAATTTATACGGAGCTACGTAGAAACGTCGTGGAGAATGTTTACAAGGTATATTATTTGTAAACGATCTTAATCGCCATTTCTGCTGACAACATGCCTAGGAATACGAGCGAACTGGGTACGTCTGGGAACAGTACGATGCACTTACGGGCGAGGGCAGAAGAAGGTATGATCTCTCATGTATTTATTATCCTCGAGTGTTGACGTTGTTGCCAGCCATCCATTCACTGGCTGGACGTCCCTTGTTACTCTTAGTAAGTGTACACCATCTTCCGCGTGCACGCTTCTGAAACCCTTGCAGTCATATCCGAAAAGTACTGATGTCTGTATTTTGGGCGCTACGCGCAGCATACTGCGGAATTTTACGCCATCGTTCTACGGCCTATGATACTTGTACATGAAGACATCCGTGTACTACATATACCTGGACAAATTCTCGGAAATCTAGCCCAAGATACCTTGAAAGAATTAACACTGAGTGTTGCTATGGGACCTCCTCCTTGTGCCTTATTGGGCCCGGTCAGGAATCCGTCAGAAACGTGGTCATTTGCTCACCCGCTGAAGACCTGGTAGAGGCCATTTATCTGCGACGAACGAAGTTTACACACTTCCAACGCAAAGAAAGAGTTAGGTCACATAGGTACAGTACGTGTTGGTGGGTTGAATGCTTCGGATTCTTTCCTGGAGATTTGGTGACCCTACTCATCGCTTGGCGTGAAGTGGTACTGCAAGGGTTCGCATAACCCGATCGATGTTTCATAGCCCGTTCCCCAACCGATACGTTCGAGTCCATGACGACAAAATAAAAACCCCAACGGGTAACAGCTACCTCTAACAGTCAGGCGCCTGCTGTATTGGGACGAGACTTGTGGGATAAACAACGGAAGATGTATATCCGATGCGCATGACAGGACAAAAGCCAGACCCGATCGGGGATAGGGCGTCGCGGAACCAGTTACAACCATACTGAAAGCCGGAGCGCCTTGAAACTTGAAGCGTTGCAACGGTTCAGGGTCAGGTTATAGCAAGTCATGGACCCTTCGTACCTTCGTGCCGTCGGGCTTGTAGCTTCGCGACATGGTCTCCAACGATAGCCTCGGAGACGTTCTACTAGGGGATGTTCGATGACTGCTCGCCAAGACCTGAGAAGGAAAGATAACAGGAGACAAAGACGGTGTGCAAGAAATAATTAATGAGCTCCGAGCAAATGAGGTCGAGGAAAACGAGAGGGTATTGATTATTATCTGGCATGATCCAAAAATCAAACCCACGAAGCCAACTTTTAGTGGAATGTACCATGCCGGCAAAGGACGTTCCATAATCATGCAACCAAATCCCAATTTTATTTTGTGGGCATGCTTCAGGATGTTTCCTAACGAGACGGTCGGCGATGCGCATCGAGGCTGGTTCAATAAGCTTGATGTAAAAATGCTAAGCAATGGATCGGATGTAGGAAAATACCGTCAACCGACAATACATCTGCATCAGTCCTCTTGCATGACATCCTCTTGCGGTTGTCCCACCTGTCCCCCACCCGTACTCAGGCCCTTGACTCCAAAGTTCACGCAACGCACGTCCAATGTCCGCATATTGACTAATGCCAATGTCCCAGTCTCGGCAAAGCTCGGTAATAGGACCACTCTGCACTGCCTGGACTTCTTCCTCTTGCCAACTTGATCCGAGTCAACCAATGCCGTGGCGAATTCAGACATCCCTCCGACGATGTATATGTCTGGTGTTTCATTGAGGACAAACGGGTCACGCTCGCGGTACGGGTGGCACCATAATGTGTCTGGTGCAGTTGGGGCAATATGTCGCCACTTGAGAGTCAACTCCGCAATAGACACAAACGTGAAAGGGGGTGTGGGGAGATATTTGAACATGTCAAGAACAGGTTGACCAGACGTCACCAACACGCTTCGGGTCACCGGGGGCCTGCCGACACTTGGAGTCGGCGAACGGGATCCTTTGGATGACGAGTCTTCGGAGTCTGTGCAGCATCGGAGCCGGAGCCAAACAGGATTTGTCTCGCGATAGAATGTTTCGAAACTCGCTGCTCCGCTGAACATGGCGCGCGGAAAAGGTTGTTGGGGTAAAATCGCCCCTGAGGGATCGCCTGGGCCAGGCAGAATATGCACAGGAAGAGCCGATGCAAGGTCTTGAAGATGGGCGGAGAGTAGGGAATTGGGATGCGGAGAGAGATCCGACGGTGTTACGGTGCTCGACTTTTTCTGTTTCCTAGACTGTCAGCTATGCCCGCGGTATAATGCGAACGACTTACTGCCTTCTTTTCCTCCTCTTCGGCGCCATTCTCAATGTCAGCGACTGACAAGAGTGAATTTCCTGCTATAATCAGGCGCGTGACTTGTGACGCGATCGTCTGGTCGTCGTGCCCACCCACCTCTCCAGACAGGTACTCCACCAACATTTGAATCTGGGCGTCTGCTTGAGACTCTGTTCCGATAGATAGCCCTGACACGACAGCTAGGTACTCGTCCGGTTGTGCAGTACTACTGCCCATCAATACGTTAAGGATGTGAAGGAAATTGTCCAGAAACAGACCTGCCTATCCACGTCCATGCTAGTGCTGGCGCTGTCGTGCTGTTCTGCAAATGGTGCGAGGTCGGCGAAGCATGTGTCAATGACTTCGAATTCTCCACCTGGAGTTTCCATGCCAAGTGCAGCAATAATGACGCCAGTGACCAGATGGGTCGAAACGAGTTTCTGGCCTACGAGCTTGATACGCCCTGACTCATCCTCTAGCATAACGCTGTCTTGATCTGAACAAATTTTTTCTCTAGATTGTGGTGCAGGTAGCGCGTGCTTCGATACACTGAGTAAATTGACAACTCGCATTGATTGTGCACTCACATCTCGGCCCAAATCTTCAAGGACGTTTGGCTTAAGTGGCATGTCCATATAAACCGTGCCTAATATCCAGCAAAGCTGAGACTTGATTACATCCAGTACCCTCGGGATGTACACAGGACTTCCTGGTGTAGTTTGGTGAGTATATGCTTTGTTCTGCGACGGCGAGACACCTGCCATCGAGGTCTTTCCATCTCGCGTTTGCACGCTCAAGCACCGGTTTCTTCAACATTGCAAGTCTAGTGAAATAGATATTAGAGTACTGGTGCTTGTAGGAACGGTTTTTTGCGTCAATGACGAAGGAAGGCGAGTTGGCTGTTGGGGGCAACAGCTCACTCGGGGGCCGCATTCGGGGTGACGATGGAGTTTCACTACAGAACGTGAATGACCTGGTCGAGACAGTGGAGAAATTAGCCTACATGCGTTGCATGGAATCGAATTCTTTTGATCGACGTTGCAGCGTGCTGGGCGTAGTTTGCATGTAAAGCGATGCAAACCGTAACATACTACGACCCTGACTGGCAGTTGCTCGGCGCGTACTTACGCGCTGCCGTAGAGCGCGCCACTATCGTGTTGCCGTGGCGGAACCACTTGCCTCTGGCTCGATAAGTCGACCGATTGATATGTAGAGGTTCTAACAGCTACTCATGTTTCCACTGCAGATCCAGAACGTTGGTGACACTCTCATATCAGTGCCGCCGTAGATTTCACTGATTGTTACGCGCTGAGCCCGTTTCTATAGACGGCCGCCGTTTCATTTTCATCACCTTGACGCTCTTCTCATAGACCAGTTTTTTGATTGATTCAATTTGAACTGCGCAGCACTGGGCAACGGGGTGCAACTTCAAGGCTGATCACGTAAGCTGGCACTAGCACCCTTGAACGCGCCCAGCGCTCGATGCGTATAAAATAGCCATGTATTCGTTATCTTTCTAAGTCCTTATCACCATGCTCGCAAAGGTATATCCCCACATCGTCTTCTCTTCCCTTATACTCATCCCGCATCATACAGCACATAAATCCTGAACGACTCATCCGCGAGTCCAAGGTATCGTCGTGTCTGCTACACTATTCCCCTTTGACGATCGTGCTCACCATCCTATCTAACAGGACAAGAAGTCTCATTCTCACAGTTACCTGAATGCCAATGCTATCAATACGCTCCCCCATCCCTATGGTGCTCGTTATGGAACAGAATCCCTTCCAAAGTTCCACATACCCTCGAAAGGCACCAATGCCGAGACCGCATACCAGCTCATTCACGATGAACTGAGCACTGACGGTCATCCAACCCTCAAGTCAGTTCGAGTCGGTGCCTGTTACCCCTTACAGCTCCTCACCTACTTTGCAGCCTCGCCTCGTTCGTGCAAACTTGGATGCCCGAGGCTGCCAACAAACTCATGATAGAGAACATGTCCAAGAACTTGATTGATCAAGATGAATATCCTGCGACACGTGAGTATTTTCTTGATGATCAGATCCAGGTTCAGCGCCGACGTGCCTTTCTCAGAGCTCATTCACACCCGATGCGTCTCCATCCTTGCCGACCTTTGGCATGCACCTTCTACTAAACAAGCAATCGGTACTGCCACTACAGGCTCTTCTGAAGCCATTCAGCTTGGAGGTCTCGCCATGAAACGCATCTGGCAGGAACGTCGCAAGGCTGCTGGAAAGTCTATCCATGAACCAGGACCTAACATTGTTATGGGTGCAAATGCCCAAGTTGCCCTCGAGAAATTTGCTCGCTACTTCGAAGTCGAATGTCGACTGGTTCCAGTCAACGCTGAGAGCAAATACAGGCTGGATCCCGAGAAAGCGATGGAGTTCGTGGACGAAAATACAATCGGTGTATATGTCATTCTCGGCAGTACCTACACTGGTCATTATGAGCCAGTTAAAGAGATGGCCGACCTCCTTGACGAATACGAGAGTCGTACTGGTCACTCTGTCCCGATCCATGGTGCGATCACCCGTCATTCCGTAGTTGGCCTTGACTGAAGTTACACGCAGTCGATGGAGCGTCTGGCGCATTTGTTGCGCCGTTTGCTCAGCCAAAGCTTCTGTGGGACTTCAAAATTCCCCGTGTCGTCTCGATCAACACCTCCGGCCACAAGTTCGGTCTCGCGTATGTCGGTGTCGGCTGGGTTGTATGGCGGTCGAAGGAATTCCTTCCAAAGGATCTCATCTTTGAACTTCATTACCTTGGATCCGTCGAATATTCGTTCTCACTCAACTTTTCTCGACCAGCAGCGCCAATCATTGCTCAGTACTTCAACTTCCTGCATCTCGGTTTCGAGGGTTACCGCGCAGTCGCTCTCGACGACCTGAAGAATGCACGACTTTTGAGTCGCGCTCTTGAACGTACAGGATGGTACACCGTACTGAGCGACATCCATAGGCCCAAATCGGACTCTAAACTGGACGAAGAAAATCCAGAGGTATGCTACCAGTCAGCGTATTACTCCATTATTCAAATGAGCCCGTTGCAGACCTATATTGAAGGGCTTCCGGTGGTGTCGTTCCGCTTCTCCGACCACTTCCAGGAACAGTATCCTGAGATCGAGCAGAGATGGATTCAAATTTTACTGCGAGCTAAAGGGTGGATTGTCCCCAATTACGAGCTTCCCCCGAACTTGGAGAGCGTCCAGATTTTGCGAGTGGTCGTTAGGGAAACCTGTACGGAAGCGGCAAGTTTATTTTATTTTACTTCTGTACGCCTCGATGATGGTACTCATCGTTTGTGATAGCTCGTTGATCGTCTTGTGGCCGATATCGTGAGTATACAGGCAAATCGATGCTGGCGTTACTAACCCGAAACTCTGTCAGGTTGAGGTAACCGAAGGTCTTGTCGATCGTGCTTCATCGGCACATGCGCTCGATCTTTTGGGTAAAGGGCACCACGGCAAAGCCAACGTTGGTCAGTTGGATAGCGGCTCCGGATCACAGCCTTCGGGCACATACGCCAAACCATGCTAGATGGTAGATCGGCGTATGAAGTAGATGAGCAAGAATATTGAAGTTAATCCCTCGGATGAGTTGCTGAAATGTATAACAAGTTGTACGACTAGTCCACTGATTCGATGAGCAATGCAAGAACACAGCATAAGTCGGATTAATAGCGAAGTACTAGCGGCACGTGACTTATTGCGGAATCTGTACCGAGTGACCGACTCACGCCATTCAGCACTTCCGAGAGCCCCGACGCTGCCTGAACATCGATCACGAGCAGCATGGGGGGACCAAATCTAGAGGTATTCAAGTTCGGGCTATATCTTTTTGTGCCAGTCTTTGCCCTTTTGCACTTTGGTGACCCACAATGGTACCACGACAATGTCCTTCCGGTAAGTCTCTAGTGCACTTTGCATCCACCACCGAGCAATAACATATAGTATTTTTTTTTGCCGGTAGTACAAGGACCATCTATTTCCTCGCGTCGATGAATCCCATCGTGTATGTGTGACTAGGCTTGCTTGGACAGCCACATCTCATTTATGTCCATCAGCGCCTCCTCACCGATCAGGAGGCCATACGGAATGAGTTGGCACGAATCAAAGCAGAGAAGCTCGCAAGGAGGATACAGCGAGAGAAAGAAACATTGGAACAAGTTCCACCTACGCAAACGTCGCAGTGGTGGTCCAAGTCGTGGTGGTGACGTTACTTCTCCGGACACCTTCGACATCGTCTCACCCGTCCATAACCGATAACCCGATGAGCGACTCGTAACTATGTAACACACCCGACTCATACGTGCCCCTGTTTCCTCTGCATTAATTATTTTTGAACGCAAAATTCTGTTCCATTGCACACGACCTTCCACTCTCTTTCTACTTCCGCAACTCGATCCAAGATCTGAGCGTATTCTGAGAGCTCATCGGATGTAACTTTCACGCCACCGCAAACAACGAAGACAATCTTCTTCCTCCGCTTTTCTTCGGCAGAAAGCTCTGACATTGGGTCCAAAATATGCCAGAACAATTCAGGGCTGTAGGCAGGAGACAAGGTTGTTGAACAGGCGAGTTCGAGCAGAAACTTGTGTTCATCTATACCAGCTGGCAGTGAGCGTAGGCTCAAATAATCATTGGATCAGATTGTTCACCTGCAAATCCTCGGGCAGCGAACATTGCTAATTCGTCGGGTATACATACACATTTTATTCCGCCAGCATGGTTCAAAGCCATGTGTACCACTCCGGGTGCAGGGGAAGTCGCTCCAAGTGAAGCGGCGCGCGAGGTCAACGCACGCATACAAGGAACCGCAACTTGGTATTCCTCGCTAATCTGTATGGTATAGGGTGCCTCAGGGGGTATATTGGTTGGAAGGGATGGTACTTTCGAACTGAAGCCTTGTGTGTTGAGCGAGCTAGCGTGGTAGAAACAGTTGGACCCATGAGTCTCTAGGGCGACGATTGGGACTGCAAAATCGAATTGAGTTCTTGTACCGATCATGAGTCGGCTCGCAGACGAACCATTATCCCAGGCGACCAATTGACACCCGAGGAGTATGCCTCCGATTAGGCCACCACCGCCGACTGAGCAAAATATTGCATCTGGTGGGTGGGGCAGCTGGGAATTCATCTCTTTGACCATCGAGGAGTGACCTTTCCAAAGAACTGGGTCGTCATACGAAGAAAGCACGACGCTGGAGAAGGATCTGGTCAACAGACTGGCGCCGTGCCAGTGGATAGACGACTAACGCACGCATTATGATCTTCCTTGGCAACCTGGTACATGGCCGTTAACGCTTCGGAATAGATCTGGCCAACCAAGACCACATTTGCCCCTTGCTTCCGAAGCATGTCTTGTGTGTCCTTGGCTACAACGACGGGAAGGTAGACAGTGCATCTGACTCCAAGTGTCCGCGCAGCGACGGCAGCAGCGAGGCCAGCATTTCCTGACGACGTGATGAAAACATGCAATGAAGGTCCATGCTTTGCTTTGGACTCTTGGAGTCGGAGTGAGATACCCCTGTACTTGAAGGACTGAGACGGCTGGAGGTTCTGTGAAAAGTTTCATGTAACCCGGTTGGGGTGGAATTGAATCACATTGGGTCAAATATTGTCCTCACCTCGAGTTTCAGATATGCTGAGCAACCAAGACGATCAGATATGTGACTCGAGTAGATCAAAGGTGTTTCTATCCAGACGCCATTCGTCGGGGGAGTGATCTCAGTGCTAGCGCTCATGTCGTACCCGCACCTATCCTCTTTCCGTTACTTTGTACTCGTCGAAACCCCCCTCGAAACTGCCGGTACGGGAATGTGTTTTCCACCCCTTAAACGGCCCGTTTTGCGGTCCGTGTTGCGCTGAAACATTGCGCAAGGTCATACGAGCTGTTCGGCTAGTCTGATGAAGTCTGGTGACCAGAGTGCTACAGCTCGGCCCATCATTTTCTTTACATAAAGCCACTAGAGCTGATCATCATGATTTCCGTCTCTTGATTCATTCCCAATGAAGTTCAACGACGGCTTTTGGTTGCTCAAGCATGGCGTCAAGGCGTATTATGGCCTACAGGTCACCCAGTCCAAGACCGAGCCAGATGGCGTCTCCCTTCAGGTAGCTACGCGACCCATCAGGCACAGAGGAGACACTCTCGGAGGTGCGTCATCTCAATCGTATCCAGATACTGGGGGACCCACTTCATGTATCGCAGGTCCACTGCTGAATGTCAAGGTTTATTCGCCAACTCAAGGCGTTATTGGGGTTCGTATCGATCACTTCAAGCACAGGGATGAGTTGCCTGCCATCCCTCTATTTCCTGACGTCTCCCCCATTCCGGACGTCTCAGTATCCAAGTCGGAGACAGCCACCATCCTGTCGACGGCTGGGCTCACAGCCGAGATCACCGAAAATCCATATACCATCACGTTCAAAGATTCACACCGGACTTTGACCACTGCGGGCCTCAAACACCAGGGAGTATTTGATGTTCCATACAAGTGGACAACTGGAACCGCTGCGAACAGTTCCTGCCTAGCACTCGATCCGAGCTCAAATCCCCACCCGGTACACCCACCTGAAAGCGTTCGCTATATCAATTCCGAGCTCAATATTTCGCCGGGAGAGCTTATCTATGGCCTCGGTGAACAGTTTGGGGCATTTGTGAAGAATGGTAAGAGTCACTTCTCTGCATTTGAATCCTGGACTCAGCTGGAGTAGGTCAAGTTGTTAGCGTGTGGAACAGAGATGGTGGCACCTCAAGTGAACAAGCCTATAAATGTGTCCCATTCTACATCACTAACCGGAATTACGGCGTATTTATCAACCATCCCGGCGAGGTTGAAGTGGAGATAGGCAGCGAGAAAGTAAGCAGGGTCGGCGTCAGCGTTGCTGCAGAGTCTCTTGAATATTTCATCATCTATGGCGAGAAACCACTGGATGTTAGTTTTTCTAATGAAATTTGTTTACCTCTTTTCGAGCTTACGAGTTGTGCAGATCCTCGAGCGATATACTCGCATGACTGGACGACCTGCGTAAGCAACCTATTGACGACTAGTTTGATCATAATTCAGCCTTCCCGCTTTAGATTGCTCCCACCTTGGACCTTCGGTCTTTGGTTGTCCACCTCATTTTTGACATCATATTCTGGTGAGACTGTGGCAGGCTTCTTGCAAGGTATGCAAGATCGCAATTGTCCTGTTCGTGTCTTCCACCTGGATTGCTTTTGGATGAAGCAATACGAGTGGTAAGTCCTTGCCTCCGGAGCCCTGCAGTCTTTCAATTTCGTTTCAGGTGTTCGTTCACATTTGATCCCGATAACTTCCCTGACCCTGCAGCATACCTCTCCGACATCAAACAGAAGTTCAATGTCAAGATTTGCGTCTGGAGTGAGTGACAGCTCTGCATACCTCATTCCAGCCGCCGACCGTTTGCTAGTCAATCCTTACATCTCCCAGATTTCTCCGATATTTGAAGAGGGAGTGAAAGGAGGTTACTTCATGAAAAGGACAGATGGTAGTCCTTGGCAGTGGGACCTCTGGCAGCCTGGGCTTGCGACCCTGGATGTCACAAATCCAGAGGCATGCCAGTGGTACACCAAAAAGCTTTCGGCTTTACTTGATCTCGGTGTGGATACGTTCAAGGTCTAATTTACTCCCCTTTCCTCGAATGCTTAGCTAACGACTACTTCAGACGGATTTCGGAGAACGCATTCCACACGCTAACATTAAATATTACGATGGCTCAGATCCGATGAGGATGCACAATACATATGCAGTCGCATACAACGAGTTAGTATTCAAGCTACTCGAGAACAGATTCGGGAGAGGCGAGGCCGTGGTGTTCGCTAGAGCCTCGGCGACCGGTGGTCAAAGGTAATGGGATGGTGTATCTGACGTCTGTGGGGTACTGATACCTTTTGACAGATTCCCTGTGGTATGCAGTCGTGACTATTCATTGTTTGACAAGACCCTCATTTCCCTGCCAGCATTGGGGTGGCGACTGTGAATCTACATTTGAGGCCATGGCTGAGGCCTTACGCGGAGCGTTGAGCTTGACGCTGTCTGGTTTCGGTTTCGCATCTCATGACATCGGAGGATTTGAGGTGCGCGATTTGATACAAAGAATAGTATGACGCTTCATCTACTTCTAGGGACACCCGCCACCAGAGATCTATCAACGTTGGGTAGCATTTGGACTCTTTTCTTCTCACTCGAGGCTGCATGGATCATCCTCCTACCGTGTACCCTGGCAATACGGTGAAGATGCCGCAAAAACCATGTCGAAATTACTCGATGCTAAGTATCGTCTCATGCCATATATCTACACTCACGTAAGTTGTCTTGCTTCCATCCTGATGGATTATACAAACGGTTTGGTCCAGGCCGTCAATGCGCATACAAATGGACATCCGTTACCACGCGCCATGTTCCTCGAGTTCTTAGAGGACAGGACAACCCATTACCTTGATCGACAGTATATGCTCGGGCCTTCGTTGCTCGTTGCTCCGGTGTTTGTGGCCCAAGAGGAGGAAACAGAATATTACATCCCTTCTGGTCGCTGGACTTCATTGTTCAATCCACAGCGCACCATCCTTGGCCCAGCGTGGGTCCACGAGAAGGTTCCACTCGACGAAATACCGGCTTGGATCAGGCCAAACACTGTCCTATGCTTGGGTGCGGCGGGAAAGGGTCGTCCCGATTATGAACTTAACCGGGATGTCGAGATCCATCTTTATGAGTACGCAGAAGAGACTGAATCCACCGTCGCGCTCTCCCCTGTCAGCGGAAGGGCCGTTGACAGCGTCCACGTTGCAAGGTCGTCAGGTGGCATCACAGTGCGTGTCATCGACGATTCCACCACCATCTCCTCCGTGGTCCTGCACGGTGAATATCCAGCTATCCAACACTTGATTGGTGGAACAAGACTTGGCAATACCATCGGTGTCGAGGTGTATCAAGGTCGGCAGGAAGTCGTAATTGAATTTTGACGGGCAAGTAGTATGTATGTAAATGTGTGTTTCTACTCAGTACTGGATAATGTTACGTACGTGTCGCTGGACCACCTCGTGTGAGAAATGACCTCGGGCCGGCAATCTCAGTTTCTGCTGCGTACTCAAGTCATCAAGCAACCCTTCCTCCATGTTTGCAAACTTTCCTCAGAAACTCACCGCGCCCTTGGGTCTTCTGTCCGACGAAGCCAAACTAGCTTTCCGCAGTCGTCCCGAGGGAATCTCCAAGCTAATATCCACCAGGGTATGTATTGTCTACTACTATTCAGTTGATGGCGTGCCAATCATAGTCGTCACTACCCCACAGAACATTGCTGAGAATGATAGCTACTGGGATCAGGTTCGTCATCTTCTCGCACACTCTACCTGCGCGCTTCACTCGACGTTTGCAGTACTTCGTCTTGTTCGACACACCCTCAGACGTGTTCTCGCTCATTTCGCCGCATGACAGTACGTCGATGCCGTACACTCCACACACAACGGTGCTCAATATCATGACTAGTTCGTCGTGCAATGTTGGATGCTCCCGAAAACGTCGCCACCTTGATACGAGTTCTCACTTCACGGTTATTCAACCTGGTTTCTGACCACACATTTCCCTCCACAACCGGTGTCTCCATGGCCTCATATGCGACGTCCCTCATCAAGTCTGCCACAACAGAACGCAATACCACGAAGGAGGTTTTAAACGCTATCCGTGTTCTCCAAAGAGTACTTCCCGTCATCTTCGAAGTCGAGGGTGAATCGAATGCATTCGAGCTGGAAGTACTGTGGAAGAAAGTAGAAGCGGACAATGAGGACCGACCTCCCGCTGGAGAGACACCTCAGTTTGTGATTGAGGACGAGGACGACGACGGGAGCGAACATGGCGATGCGACCAAGCTGACCTCCCAAGGTTCAGGATCTGACCCGAAGTCAGAGAAAATACTTTTGCCATCTCTCGGCGAAAAACTGTTTAGTTGTATTAACGACCTTCTATTTTGTTGTGGGTTTACCCTGCCTACCAAAATACAAGTCGACCATTACAAGATCAATTATGTCATTTGGTGCGCTCGTTGAGTTGCTGCAATCAGTCCGCATGTGATGACTTCATCGTAGGGAGAAAGGTGTCGGTACCACCACCGATCCGGGTCCGAGCACTCAATATGATTCAAATAAAACCGAGGTTCTGCGCCTGTTCCTCGTGCTATTATCGCGTCAAATGTATGTTTCTCCCGGGTCGTTATTCAGTAAACCATCTTTCTACACTCTTCACGTCGTCCGAAAAACTCCTCGCCGGGATGTGTTGACATTGTTGTGCTCCTTGCTGAACACGGTCGTAAACTCCTCGAAACCGACGAATGTCACCATCGCAAGCATGGCGGGCAAAGTTCCATATAATCACCTTGTGTTTAAAGGGGAGGATTCCAGAACTGCTCTCGTTGGCATGTGTCTGCAAGTCCTTTGTGTTCTGCTTGACTTTCAGAGCGGGCCCGCCCGCGACACTTCATCAGGAAGCGGTGAAATGGTGACTTTTGCACCGACGAGTAAAACAAATGCCTTTCGGTATTCCTTGGCGAAATTGGTGAGTCACTGTTCATCAGTATATGGGAAGCGGGCTAACTCTCATTAGCACCGTACACAAGACTTTGCTTTCATATTGGATGGCATCACGAATACCTTGGAGCAACAACTCGCCATCGCAAACAACTTGCTTCCGGGTTCCAGAAAATCCGTGCCATACGTGCCGGAGATCAGTATGTAATTTGTCCAGTCGCAAGCATGACCGGATCCTCACTGCTGTCAGTCATCGTGTTTTGGAAAATGGTTGAGTTGAACAAGGTTAGATTATCTTCGAACTTTACTCTTTCGCTTGCTCATTTCACCACTTCAGAAATTCCGTGCATACCTTTTGGACTCCGATAAAGCAACGGATGTATTGGCATACCTTCTGTGCTATGGTTTAGATATCAAAGACAAACCTCGTACGTCGTTGAGAAGGTTATCGTCATATTGGACTCGAGTTCACTGTGCTATCTAGAGCAGCATGGACTGTGTCGTGCATTGACTTACATCATTCAGACCTTGTCAGCCGACCCTGCGTTCGGTAACAAGCTTTCAACCCCTATCAAGGTTTCGGTACCAGCAAAGTGGGCAACGCCTGGAACAGCTGCCGATTTCATGATTACGGTGGGTCATCGATCAACCATCAAGAAATCGTCGCAGTCACTGAAGGCAGTTCAGGCAATATATTCAATGATAGCTACGACATCTGGAGCGCTCAATTCGTTATACCCTGCTCTTATCATTGCTCTGTCAAATGCTGCGCCATACTTTAAGAATATCTCAGTTATCTCGTCCACACGGCTCATCCAGATGTTCAAATCGTTTTCAAACCCACGTTTTCTCCTTTCTGACGAGAGTCACCCTAGGTTGCTCTTTTTCATGTGCGTATCTACGTCGATTTCATCGAATTTGCTCACTAATGAACTTAGGCTTGAGGTATTCAATTCGGTGATATTCCATCATCTGTCCGACAACCCCAACCTGTTGTATGGGATCCTCACTGCGCACAATATATTCCAAGAACTTGGCACCTTCACTCTAGCTCGCGCACTGCGCGAGATCAAGCGTGTCGAGCTTGCCAGAGAGGAACAAGCCGCTCAGTCGGAGCGCGACAGGAAAGGGCTCGGTCGCCAAGAAGACGACCTCGAGAATGGAGATCCGCATGCAGAGAAGGTTCGATTGTTGCAGCAACAGGATGATACTCTTGATCGGGAAGCAGAGTCGTCGCGTGATCCAGACATGGAGACCGAGGAAGGGTCCACCGTCTCACGTCCGATTGTTCCGCAGAGCTCTGAGAGCGCTCCCGGTACCCCGACTTCTGAGAAGGCCAGGGGAAAAATGAGGGAAAGGGGATCGCTCTCATTGGATGCAAATAGCAGCGCTGAAAGAATTGCAAGTGCTGGGATCGGACGGAACGGCTTCGTGCCCACTCAGGAATGGGTGAGTTTGTTTGTGATAGCACTCAATCGGCGCTAAACACATTTGTACCAGGTGACTTCCTGGCAGCAAGGGTAAACGTCTCGTCTCCTTGGTAGTTACTTCCTAACCTAACGCCCGTACAGCCTTCCTCTAGACACCGTGATGCTGGTCATTTCAGAGCTTCTCCCCAAGGCCCAAAATCTACAAGCAGGTCGGCAAAAGGCAAACACTGCCAGTGCTATCACAGATTTCCTGCAGAGCGTGACACTTGTAGACGTCCTTCCACCGAGGCCCCAAGTGTATCCTCGGAGATTTATGGTCTGTATGAAATCTACACGATCTCTATTTCGCTAACTGTTCCACCAGTGGTCGGATGCTTCCATTGTTTGGCTCACCTCGTTGATCTGGGGAGAGGTCTACGTGCATGGGATGTCACCTCTGGGAATCTGGAACTCAACCAACGTTCGGTTGTTCCTCGTTAAACATACCCAGATGCAACAGCGTCAGATTACCGAAACGATGTCAAGCGTCGTCGGTGGACTGTTTTCTAGGCAAAGGTCGGATCACGCATAGATAACGCCATGAACGAGAGTTTTGGACTTCTTATTCAGTTTATACACACTCGGATGCACTGTTAATTGACTGTCTGACATTCTGTATGACGTACTTCTCCAAGAACTCATGAGCCAATAGAACATGACTATCCTCCCCGGTGGTTTGATGATCCACCCGTAAGACTTCCCTCTCTTGCTCAACAGAGCAGAACGACCATTTTCTGCTCGCGGTGTCTCGTTTTGGGAGACTACCCTCTCTTGCCCGAACTGCTGGCCCCTATCGTGCCGCACCAAGACGTGCGTCCTATTGCTCACATGCACACCCCGCAGGTCTCGGGCGCGGGTGACAGCTAGCGTGACATTCTGCGACCTAGACCGTGCATCCGGCTCCGAGTCCAGACTTGCTGAACTACAGGGTCTCAACTTTCTTTATCGATTTCCCTCGTTGAAACACGGATAAGTAGTTATTGATAAATAATTTTCGGAGGATAGCACGACAAAACACTAACGACGTGTTACAGGAGAACAGTTTCTAGCGTCGATTGTCCGTTAACAGCAAGTTGCGCAGCAGCTCGTAAGTCCCGTATGAGCATGTCGGGAGAACACGATTCGTTCACCCTGGATAGTAGCAAAGAAGCTACCATTTCCGAGACCGTTGGTGAGAATGAATACGACGAACGGAGTGCCAGCGAGTTGGACTCTGGCCAGATCACGAGCATGCTGACAGCATTCAGAATGATAGCGACACAGAGGCTGCTCGACTGACAACATCACAGAAGTGACCCAAGCCAGCGCGGGCAATACCGGAAGTAATATTAAACAGGCCAAGAAGAACTGAAAGCAAGCTTCCGGAGATGTTGAGCGATGACACATACATCGGAGTGAAGAAAGGCGACGAGTAAAGGGAATACCGCGACGCCAGAGCCGAGGAACAAGAGAACGAATTTTGAATCCTTGAATAACGATCCGAAAGAAGATAAATGCAAGACCGTCCTAACTTCTGAAGAATGGCAATACCAATCGATCCTGGCAGTAGCGTAAGTGTGGCGCTCCCTCAGTAACATGGCAGTAGGCACAGTCATGAGAAGGGTGATTAGCCCCATGATTGGAAATGTCCCCACTAACATCCAATTTGTCGATAAGGAGCTGCATGACGATGCTTTGGATACAACCACAGAGACCACCGCCAGAAAAGACCAAACCATTGTCGAGCCCTCGTCTTCGCTTGAGGCATTGTGAAGGAAGTGTCCCACGGGCCTAACGGGTGTAGGCTTCGGAAAAACGGAACAAGAGAATAAATACATACCAAGAAACATAAGCTGTTCCCAACGACGATCCCGTTAGTAAAGAAGAGTCCACCGATACTCTTTGCACTGAAGCTACCCAGGACTTGACCAAGTCCGAGCAGAAAACACCCCTGGCAGTATGGCAGCCCTTTGAGTACCTAGCCAGTGAATGACCTGGGTACGGCACCGATTGCGACCCAAGATACAGCTAGGGAACCGACAAAAGTGAGCGTAGAGTCCTGTGCAACATTTTCTTTTGCGAGCCCGGCTTGCCAAATGCACCACGAGTTAAATCCGCCGACGTAGAACGCCCTGGAACCGAGCAGGATGATTGAGTATAATTTGAGGTGGGGAACGAGCCCATACGACATGAGATTACAAACAGAGACGACCACCTAGCCATATCCTCCATCAGGTACCTCATCAACAAGTAGAGCAGGCGCAGGCTGCTCGTGTTGAAGTGACGAGATATGATCACTGGGCTTGCTCTCACCGAGATGCACAGATAGAGGGTAGCTCTGTGGGGAGCTGCTGGAGGACTGGAGTCCCCATTGGGACGCTCGTCCTACGAGGGTGGAAAAGGGAACAATATTGACGAACATCACTCAAGGCATCATTCAATGTTAAATACCCTCCAACCAAGGATAGGACCGGGGCTAGGAGGGTTAGACAAGAAACACTGAAACATCTTCGATAATGTAGAATGGCAAAGACGGATTCATGTACGGCAGAAATCAGGGCGTGTGGTGAACGTTGGATATAAAAAAGTCAGGGTGGTTGAACCTGTGAATTAATCATCTTCATGGAGTTCATTCCACACTTGTTCGGTTTTGAGTCGCCGCTCTTTGGCTGCGGCGCGATTGCGACTCGAGCGCTCGCGGCTCTGCAAGACGTCAAGATGACCTGGATGTACGGGGAGCTTGGGTACTCACCTCCTTGCGGAGACACTGGATGAGAGCGGACTTTTGTTCATTACAGGCACCGGTCAAGCGTTTCCAGCTGCTTGCGTGGCAGAGATCAAGGGCCTCGATGAAATCTCGACAGACTGTGAGACGGTCAAGGTAAATATGGATCGAGCGATACCTGGAACTGACCGTCGCGTTTGTCGGAAAGTTGAGGGTGCATGTGGTAAAGGAGTGAGTGTGAGTGAGAAATGGGCGGATCAACTTCGGGTCGGGATGAGATTTAATCAGCCGACCCCACTCGCGTCAGTTATCGCTCTTCTTTATCTTCTTTCATCATCGGGTTATGGCTCAGTTCACTTCCACAGATGCGACCTGCATTGCGACTATCCGCACCCTCGCCGCAGATGTCGTCGGCAAGGCCAACTCTGGACACCCCGGTGAGCGCCATCCATCCCTCCGCGCCATTCGCTAACAACGATTCATCTACTAGGTGCACCCATGGGCATGGCCCCCGCCGCCCACGTACTTTTCACCAGGTGATCGTTGTTCCTAATCATTGCCCGCTCCTTCCTCACAGAGGCATCCAGGTTCTTCAGCGCAAATCCCAGCAACTCCAAGTGGTTCGCCCGTGATCGCTTCGTGCTCTCCAACGGGTAAGTTTTCTCTCGTTCGCTCCGTATCAATGACTCACATCATCGTTCTAGACACGCGTAAGTGGACCATTATCATAGTTCACCGTGTACCCGATCCTGACCTCTCGTTGAATGTAGTTGTGCTTTGCAATACATTCTGCTCCACCTTCTTGGATATAAACTGTCCATAGACGACCTCAAGGCATTCAGACAAATCGACTCGTTGACCCCTGGCCACCCAGAGGCAAACCACACCGATGGTAGCACAACTCGTCGCGAATCCCCCTATCGCGCGTTCTGACAGGTATTTGTATTCAGGTATCGAGGTCACCACTGGTCCCCTCGGCCAAGGTTTTGCAAATGGTGTCGGTTTTGCCATCGCTCAGGCTCATCTCGGTGCTGTGTACAATCGCGACAATTTTGATCTTATAAATAACTACACCTATGGTAGGCGTCGTTTACACGGCACCTGGGCGATTATTAATATTTGCGTCATCAGTCTTCACAGGTGATGGCTGTCTCATGGAAGGTGTATCGTGCGAGGCCGCATCTCTCGCTGGCCACTTGCAGCTAGGCAACCTCATCGTTGTATGTACATCTCACGTTCGTGAGACACCCTCACAGTATTCACGAGCGTTCCCAGATCTACGACGACAACCGTGAGTTTGGATGCTTTGTAGCTCGTTACACATCATATTCCCCTTCAAAACAGATATTTCTATCGACGGCGATACTGCTGTTGCATTTACTGAGGATGTCGGCCAGCGGTTTTTGTCATATGGTTGGCAGGTTCTTCGTGTCGAAGACGGTGACAGGTAATGTGTGAATAACACTGTGTGCATCTTGACCAACCAGTTGCGCTAGCGACCTCGATGGCATCTACAACGCGATCGCGGCCGCTCGCCGTGAGAAGTCCAAGCCCACCCTCATCCAGCTTCGAACGACGATTGGATATGGTTCTAAGCAACAGGGTACTCACGGCGTCCACGGTTCTCGTGCGTGGCTACATTATTGCATTGTTCTCCCTTTGCCCTATCTAATCTCTCACATAGCTCTCAAGGCCGATGATATCCAAGCTCTCAAGAGTAAATTCAATTTCCCACCGGATCAGACTTTCCACATTCCCAGTGAGACATACGCGACATACCGGGCAGCCGCCCGCCAGGGCGCCGAACTTGAGGCAGCTTGGACGACCTTGCTTGCAAAGTATGGCAAAGCTTACCCGAAGGAACACAAGGAGCTCACGCGTCGGATTTCTGGAGAGCTTCCAGAAGGATGGGAGAAGTCATTGCCGGTCTACAAGCCAGGCGACGCCGCGCAGGCATCGAGGAAGTACTCTGAAATTGTTCTGACTGCCCTGACAGCCAAGCTTCCGGAGCTCATCGGGGGCTCGGCAGATCTGACCGGTAGTAATTTGACCAAGGCCAAGGGAACTATCGACTTCCAGCCTCCTAGCACCGGTCTGGGAAGTTACTCCGGCACCTACATCCGCTATGGTGTGCGTGAGCACGGTATGGGTGCAATCGCTAACGGTCTGGCAGCATATGGTGGCATTGTGCCCTTCGCTGGGACTTTCATGGTGCGTGCGATGGCGAACTAGATATGCTCGTGCCTCATTCATGTACAGAACTTTGTGTCGTACGCTGCTGGTGCTGTGAGGTTAGCAGCTCTCAGCAAGCATCGGGTAATCTGGGTTGGTATGTAGTATTCTACCCCTTGCACTTCCATCCCACTGTTGACCCATCTATCTATCACAGCAACCCATGATTCCATCGGTCTCGGTGAAGACGGTCCTACTCACCAGCCCGTTGAAACTGCTGCCCACTTCCGTGCTATGCCGAATCTCGACTTCTGGCGCCCCGCAGATGGCAATGAGACCTCGGCGTCCTACCTGGTCGCGATCCAAAGCAAAGCGACCCCTTCCATCCTCTCACTCTCCCGCCAGAATCTTCCCAACCTCGAGGGATCCACGATCGAACGCGCTGCACGCGGTGGATACGTGCTGTACGAGGTCGAGGGCGAGGACTTGACGATTGTTAGCAGCGGAAGCGAGGTTCCGATCGCATTGGAGGCTGCAAGCAAGCTGAAAAACGAGGGTTTTAAAGCCCGTGTCGTGAGCTTGCCATGTTGGTCTGTGTTCGACAAGCAGGACAAGGAATACAAGTTGAGTGTCCTGAGGAGTGGAGCCCCAATCTTGTCCTTGGAGGCATTGTCGACCGTCGGATGGCAAAAGTACAGTCACGAGGCAAGTGACGACTGTATCTGAGGCTATGGTTATGCTCATGACCGTCCGCAGCAATATGGCTTGCCAGCATGGGGAGCATCAGGTCCGTACCAGAAGGTCTACGAGAAGTTCGGTATTACTGGCACAAGTACGTACGTTCGGTTGTGTCTGTGACCTGGACTGACACTCTCTACTCCAGACATTGCCGCTGTCAGCAAGAAAGTAATCAATTTCTACAAGGGCGCAAAAGTTGCTTCCCCCCTCGAGAAGGCGTTGTAAAATAGCTGGATTTTGTAAAGTGCGATGGAGCTGATTCAGTGTAGTTTCTGTATAATTACGAATAGACGTTCAGACTGCGAGGGTAGCTCTCGGAATGACGCAAAGACTTGATTGCAATGTGCATCGAGGCATTATGGATGGATATCGATAGTCGCAGGTCTCTACATCGAGTAAAAAGTCTATTTTCGGTGGACGGTCATGGCGTCCCAGGCAGCTCTCTCCTCGTCCTCCTTGATGACAGACTCGATATGGGGCTTGAGGTAACGGACGTCCTGTCAGACAAGCATCAGAGACGGTCACCAAGCGCAGATGGCGTTGCGCATACGTCTTTGGCCGAGACCCACTGGTCTTTTGGCAAATCCTTGTGGAGCGTGCTCGTGTGTAGCGACATTTTCATGCGGTATGCACGATCGTACGCTTCGCGGGGCGTCAGACGTCCCAAAGCCTATACAGCACGTCGTCGCAATCAAACGGTTTCTCCGAGTCAAAGGCGACGCACCCTTTGTACTTCAGGCAATTCTTCTATTTCTGTATTTCATGCGCGCGTGAGCGTCGACCGAGGTAAAAAGAACGGAGAACACGCACGGAGGTCGTCGTACTTGAGGCCCATCCGGCGGTAACCCATCAAGTTGGCATACCAGAGAGCGACGGGGGTGACGAGCCTCTTGAGCGAGCGAGACGAGCGCACGTACGGTGCGAGGGATGGCCCGAGCGCGTTCATCGTGTTTGAAACCAAAGCTCAGACTTTTGTACGGGACTGTTCGGAAACCGAGTTTGTTCTTGTTTGTATTGATTGATAAATAATTTCGAATTGATAAGATAAAAATCGGACGAATTGTTCTCCAACTTTTTCGATTGATACCATCGCGATCGCAAATGCCCACCGTCAACGTTCACGAGCGCACCTACATCATGGTCAAGGTATACCCCTCTCTTTCTTTCCCCATGTAACGACGAACACACCCGCAACAGCCCGACGGCGTCGACCGCGGTCTCGTCGGCGAGATCCTCACCCGATTCGAGAAACGCGGCTTCAAACTCATCGCTGCCAAGCTCGCCCTCCCCTCCCAAACCCACCTCGAAAAACGTACCGTCCCTTCCTTGCTCTGATCGCCGCCCGCCCGCTCACCCCCGACCCACAGACTATGGCGATCTCAAGGAAAAGCCCTTCTTCCCCGGCTTGATCAAGTACATGCAAACCGGCCCCGTGTTTTGCATGGCGTTCGAGGGCCTCGACGCCGTCAAGACGGGCCGCGCGATGCTCGGCGCGACCAACCCGCTCGCTTCTCAACCCGGTCTGTTTTGCCCCGCCCGTCTTTCTCCGCGCCATGTTGACCCACGTGCGTTTCTTTTCCGTCAGGGACGATTCGTGGCGACTATGCCCTCGCCGTCGGTCGCAACATTTGCCATGGTTCCGATTCCGTCGAGAACGCCGAGAAGGAGATTGCACTGTACGTCTTTTTTTCGAGATCGGCATCGAGAAACTCGCTCATCTTGCTCCTAGATGGTTCCCTGAGGGAACCCTCCAGTACCAGCTTACCCAGGCGAACATGATTTACGAGTAGACGGATAGATCCGCCATGCGGAACACTCGAATGTATTATAGACATCGAATGGAAGTCGAGACGTTTTACATCGCAATTTGATCAATCACCCGAGATACGCGGCAAAACAACAATATATAACATTAATCGTGGTACTACTATGGAGAGAATACATGACACGGAAGAATGGTATGCAATGAGGGTGAGGGTATGATGCAAGAGAATCGATAAGAAGATCTCACAGCCCCGTGGTGGTGTGCGACGTTGGCCACCGCCTCTTGGCGTGCCATAGGTAGAGCAAGCGACCCTCCACCACGACGCGGCAATCTCGTGCGCGTTCCCCAAGGGATTGGAGGAATCTGTAGATTAATAACGAGAGTAAATCCAAGAAGACCACGTCCGTCCTTGTTACGTCCCACAGGCGAGGATCGCAGCCAAGTCCTTCTCCCCTGCTGCGGATAGCTGCCGTGAACGAGCCTTGAGCCGCACTGAAGGCAAACGGACGCCACGAGGTCAGAAAACCAAGATTAAAAAAGGAAGCAACAATCACTCACGATTGCGGTCGAGACTCAGCAGCACGACCTTGACGGCACCGTTCGTATCTCGTACGGTCGCACCGCCATTGAGAAGCGCAGATCGATCGACCCAGTGCTCGTCTTGCCAGATGGCAGCCTTGAGGATGAGATCGTCCATACACCGATCCCAGGACGTTTCGTCGGAAAACACGACCTGCTCCGTTCGGACGTTGAGGGAAGCGAGATAGTTACCCTTGGACGTCTGTACTTTGAGCGACATGGCGTGCGATCGGACGTGAGATGTGATGTAGGCGACAGCCTCTTGTGCGGCCTCGCCAAGCTGGGACGTGTTGGCGCAAAGACCATCCAGTTCCATGATGACAGGAACGGGGATGACGACCGTCCATCGAAGTGACTCGACGATCGAGGCGACGATGGATAACGATGACAAGATAATGTTCGTGTCAAGCACGAGGATGCTGTAACCGGGAACGACGTTCAACGTAGGAGCAGATGCGACAGGCCGACGTGGATGCCGTTTCGAGCGCTGTGTCGAAGGTGAAGGGGGTAGTTGCTGAGCAGACGCAAGCAAGGATCGCAGGTATCGCCGTCGTGCCTGCGAAGCATGTGAGCCAACGCCAACGACGAATTTGCGGAATCATTTACCTTGAGTGCTTTCACTTCTTCCGAATCCTCTTCGTCGTCCTCGCCTTCCTCGGAGGATTCATCCACCTCTGCATCCTCGACGTCAATGTCCATCGCGTCGTCGGTCCACCTCCGACCTCTACGACGGATTTCCTCTTGTTCACGTTCGTGACGATCCTCGTCTCTCCATTTGCGTGCTTTTGCCTCCAAGACTCCATCCACTTTCCACTCACGCGTCCCTTCCACCCACGTGAAACCGTCGACAAGTCCGGCCAAGTTGACTGCACTGCGCGCAATCCTTGTCCACCGCCGCGCGATCTCGTTCTTCATTTCACTACCGCGTTCGTCTTCGTCTTCGTCTTCGATGATGCCGTCAGTTAACTGACCCCCTTCCTCAATGTCCAACACTTCGACCTCCACGCGACGATCTTCCCCGCTCTTCCAGTACCCACGCTCGAACACCTTGCGACCGACCCATTCCATCCCGCGCATACACCAGTCCTCTGGCAAGGGTGGAGCACAGCCACTGGTGAGCATCACCCAGCGTTCCGTACCAGTGGGAGCGGGAACATGCAAACCCTGGGAGCTGTGTGTGTTCTTGGGGATTGAAGAAAAGAACGCTGCCAAATCATCCCATGGAATGAACCGTTCCAGGATCGCGAGGGATTCGGGGTGTTTGCTGATAGTGGCAAGGAATGTGAGGAAGACGGAAAGATAGGGATTCAAGGTAGATTTCGCAAAAGGCGAGGCTTTGCGCGTCGGATTGCGCAGCACGAACGAAAGCATGGAAAATGCAAGCTGCAATCCGTATTTGAACGCCTGTGGGAGTTCAGCGAGTAGCGGGCTCTCTGACAACATCGGGGAGGTTTGCGCTTGCAGAGGCGAGGATTTCAGTCCATCGTCGTCTACATCCATCCGCCTTTCTTCCGCGTCTTCCTCAGGCTGGGAGAATGCAGTTCGCTTTGCAAAAACTCGCAAGGGCGCTGTTGACGCGGGATCGCGTGTACCCGTGCCACCCATCTTGCGCAAGACACCACTGGGTCGACCATATTCCAAGACGGCAGCGATGTTAACCACCGCCATCATGATCCATTCGCGTTCTTCGGCATCCTCGATCTCGAGGCGTTCGAGGAAACGGGAAAAAGTGGGAGAAAAGTCGTCGAGCTGGATGTTGGTGAAGAGCATTCCATGCAGGAGGACGAACAGGTCCAGAACTGTGGCATCTGGTTGAGACCGACGGGACTGAGCTGTCGATGACCATGTGGGAAGGATAGATTCCCGTGACATCGAGAATGGATGTAGGGTGGTCATGCTGATGATCGCACGTGGTCAGCATCAGTTGGACAGACCGGAACGCCCACGAACCTTTTCACGAAATGATAGACTGCCCGGAGTTCCTCGGTTTCGACCTCGCGACTGAGGAGGCCGAGATGGTGGTGAAGCTTGCCCGCGCCGGGCGTGTCCGCGATGCCCTGAGCGTACCACTCTTTGGCGACACACCGCCAGCGTTCCTTTTCAGGCTCGACATCCATCGTCCGGGCGGCAACGATACCGACGCTCGGAGTGAGCGAGTCGTCGATCCGTGGTGCGGGCGGATAGGAAGAGGACTTGACGCTAATCTGAGACTTGCTCTTCTGAGCATCACTGGCGTCATCTCCGCGCGCCGTATTTGCCTGAGAAATGGCGTCTGCTGTGAGAGCAGCACCAGAAAGCTGGTTGCTGGTGACCATTGCGGCAACGGCCATCCGGTAGCGAGCGAGGTCGCCGAGGGCCTCGAGCCAGCCTGCGCGGAAAGACTTGAGACTGGGTTCCTCGAGAAGACCGGTGTAGAAGGTGTAAGCGAAATAGATGAAATCTTGGAGGTGCTCTAGTGCAAGAGGTGAAGAAAAGGAGGCACGACGGAGGGCCTCGAGGAGTTTGTGGAATGCGTGTGTCCACAGTCTGATGATGATATTGTACTTTGTCGGGATGACGCGCAACGAGGCGGGAACGGAAGGAGCGAGAGATATCTCCAACAAGTTGTGCATCATATCGGCTAGTCTGGAGAGGGATGAGAATACGCGCTGTCAAGCCGAAGATCGGCTTACCGTTTATGGTCTGTTATCAGTTTGAGCCACTTTTGCTGTTCGAGTTCTTCGTCGGAGACGTCACGAGCACGGCCATGCAAGAGAATGCGGGATTCTTCGGGGTTGTCATCTGTATCTTCTGTGAGAATTTTTGACTCCAAGGCAGAAATGCTGCGATAAAGCTTCTTGAGCTGTACTGCGAAGGCGTTGTTTCCAGGCTCTTCGCGAGGTTTACCGTCAAAGAGAGCGGAGGAGGCAGAGGAGTTATCGGTTGTGCCTGAAGAGAGGGTGAAACTGGATGAAGCGATGGAGTGGGTGTATGAGGAGGTGGAGGAGGCGGATACATGATCGCCGGTGCTCTTTTGCGGCTTTGAGCCGTTGGAGGGTCTGGCGAGGACGGCGAAGCGGACGGGATCGTCCTTGCGGTGGTCGAACAGGCGCTGGTGGGAGGGTGGATCGCGGTGGTGGGAGGGAGCGGGTGCGCGCGGGACGTAAGAGCTGCTGGCTGCATCAGAGACGACCTCTGGGTCGTGGGTGCGTCGCATGGGTATCGGATCAGTGTCTGGATTGTAAAGTTTGTTGTTGTGCTGTTTCGACTGCTGTGCGGCACGGGTCGGGGGGGATATCTTGAGACGGCGGGAAAAGTCGTCTGGATCTGCCTCTGGGCGTGGGACGAGCTGGGGTGTGGTGTGTGGTTTGCGGGGAGAGGTTCGCGGGGGAGAGAGAGGCTGGGGTGGACGAGAGTCTGGCGGGGGGCGGTCTGTGCGTCTGGTCGCGCTGGGGGGGAATGTGAGCTTGACTTGTGGAAGGGGAGTCACGCTTCGACTGACTGTGCGTTTCTGCGCTGGAATGCGATCATGCGTTCTGCAATGTCAGTTGGCTGAGCTTGATCGCGGCGCTTGTGAGAGTGTTTTGGGCTGTCCATGGTTCAACGCAAGGACGACGAGGAGGAGACTCGTTTTGCTGCTCGCTCGCACTGCGCATTTCGACAATCCGCAGTCGACTGCTGCGCCGATCGAGATCATTCCATTTTAAGTAATATGTCACACACTATATTACATTGTAATCTTACACGTGACCTCCTCACCACGAGTGATGCCCACCGCTCACTAAAATACTGCCAGGCACTCAGCACACAATTAATAGAAAAATAGACGAGAACACCCACTCGCTGCCAGTGCAGAAACTAGACGCGTCCGACGCGAGCCAGGTAACCACACCCCGCATCTCGTCAGGACGCCCAAGTCGGCCAAGGGGATTCATGCTCGACCATTTCTCGAACAAGTGCGGCTGCTTGTCCAGGTACGCCGCCGTCATCCTGGGCCGATCAGCGTCAGTGTATGCACAGCCACATCATATCCACCTGCGCACTGTGTATAGATGTGTCCAGGCGAGAGCGTGTTCACTCGAATCTTCTTCTCTCCAAGCTCACACGCCATGCTCCGCCCCATCTGCAGCACCGCAGACTTGGACGTGTTGTACGACACCCATGCGTGGTCCTGCACCCAACTCAGTCTCCCTCCTACCCGTATCCGAGTCTGCTCACCCTGTTCGTGATACTGCCAGACATCGACGCAATCAGGATGATGCTTCCTCCGCGGCCGAATCGCGCCATCTGTCGACCGGCCGCCTGCGCTGTGAACAACACCCCCGTCGTGTTCACCTCCAGCACCTACACCGCCGCCATCAGTACATGCCCATTTCCATCATGCACACTCACGTCTCTGAACTGCTGCGCAGGGTACTCCAAGCAATCCGTGTGTGCCTTCAAGATCCCCGCAGCTGCAATACAAAAGTCAAACCGCTGCTCCTTGTCCCCAATCTCTTCCGCCTTATTCCACAGCAGTTCCTGATTCCTCACATCCGCACTCAAGTACTCCAACCTCGATCCGTTCCCCAATTTGCTCACATACTCTCGAGACGTTTTGAACTCCTCAGATGGTTCCTCTGGAAGATCGAGGCAGTACACCACTCGCGCACCCGCCTCAGCCAGTGCGATGGCCATCTCGAGTCCAAGGCCCCTGTTGCCTCCTGACACGAGCCCAACCCGGTCAGTGAGCGCAAACTCGTCAAAGATCTTGGGGCGAGGGGTGATAGATGGGTCCTCTTTCGCCTTCAGGGCAGCTTCGATGCCCAATGGGCCGAGAGGCGAAACAGATTGTGCTTTTCTGCATATCCGCATTCCAAGATCAAGATTCGACTCAGAACGAGAGATCAACAGCACTCACTGGGTTGCCATTGCGAATGAACAGTGGAAGAGAGGGCGATTCGACGAGTTGGTTGATATCGCTGATCAAACTGATCACTTGATACTGGACCCCTATAAGTATCCACCTGGCGGGAACCCAAACTCCGTCGTCCTGACCTGTTCAGCTGACCAGATTCTTCCCAGACCCCTCAGGCACATGAACGAACTCGATGACATGCTGAGATTACAAGCGGGGAAATATGAGCCGGTCTATACATCGAGTTACATAAACAATTCGTCCGGTCATCTCAAGTACAACTCACTCGCTCCTTGAACGGGTCTCTGGCGGGGCTCATTCCCTTGGGACTCTGATCAGCCACGGAGTGAACCACGCATTCAACCATCGAAGCCACTCTGCGCCAAAGCGAGTCGGTAATTTCTCGCCGTTCCATCTATCCACCATCCGGGTGATCCTATCCGACTCATCAAGCTCCAGGTCGATGACAGATTCGATCCTCTGTCGCAGAGGATGAACGAAACGCGCTTCGACGAGGTCGTATCCAACATACCTGCTTTATCCCTACGAATCTCACTGTATACTCCTGAACTTGCGCATATACGAACCGATTAGGGGCTTTGCTGGACAGCAGGACCCGCCTGGAGATCGGCCGGGACTTGGAATACAGCCACGACTTTGATGCTTGTGAGACAACGTACACTCTGCCTCTGCCATCGGACTTACCATCGCAAACCACTAAGGAGTACGTCAGCCGCCATCTATGCAGGAACGAGTGACGACATCCAAACCTGAGGCTCGTACTGACCCCGACCTCGCGCTTTCACCAAGGGGTCCTATGTAACACATGAGACGAGTCCTACGGGGGTGTGAGACGGCGCACCTCGAAGATGGCGTCGGGGTGCCAGGTTCTGTCAAAGATGGATCTGGTTGGTCTGCAGGAGTACAGCTCGGTCAGATCGTTCATGATTCTCTCTCTGCTGTCCCATCCATTTTTTCCACGTCCCCGCGTTGGCTCTCCCGACTGGACGACGCGTTTCTGCGGTTGTTGCATGACAGTCGAGTATTGAATATTGAATATTGAGAGGGGCAATTCAAAGGAATCTACTACTACGTCATGCCCAAGTGTGGCTGTGACATCATAGGCTGATCACGCCATGATCCAGTCACTACACCTCGCAATTCGCAGCCTATCGATGGCTTGCCTCATAGACGGTCGGTCTCACCAGACTAGGTCTTTGCAATGACTTCATGGAAGGTCACTTGTCCAACGAGTACGAGTTGAGGTGACGGTGGATAGAGGATGAGAGGCGCTAGCGAAGGCTCGGCCCATACAAACAAGGGAGAGATCAGATAGAATGCGGACGACTCGTCACGAGTCTCGGGTCTGCCCTCGTCGCCCGGCCGTAGTAGTAGGCAGACCAAAGAGTCAAAGGAAGATAGTCGTTCCTTCTTCTCTGGCAGAGCCCGTTCCTCGCTCACAGATCCTCAAGTTTCGATCAAGAATTCGCTTGTCCAGCGGATGCTCATCAAGTTGAAACCGACTTGACCGCCCAACTTTGCTTGCGAAGGGCTCCTTTTCCAGACTAGTCCCTGCCCGCATCTACCAGCAGCACCGCGGACTCGGACGTGTCGTACGGGATCCAAGCGCAATCCCGGGCCTGTCGGTTCCTCAGCGCGCTGCGCACAACGTGGCTTCGGTCTCTCACCTGGTCGATGACGCTTGCACTCGTCGAAGCAATCAAAATGATGCTACGACCGGCAGCCGAATCGAACTACACGCCTATCCCCAGCATCCATATCAATGACACCCCGTCAACATTCGATGGCCCTCCTGTGATCTCCAAGACATCACTCGATCACTTCAAAGTAATTCACGACCGACCGTTGGGACGCCGCAGTATCACGACGGTGACCTCATTCAATTCTTCGTCAGGGTACTCTGGTTCGTCTCCGAGTCCCTCGATGATTTCAAATGGATGACGCGATTCATTCTTCGCCTGGCTGCGATCCTCATCAGTTGCAGCGCAAACGCGTCAACAGATCTTTGGTCGCGACGTGTACGCAGGGTCTTGCTGCTTCCATGCCTGTGGGTGCAGTTCATAGAGGAAAATGGACGTTCGAATCCATCTCGGACGCCCTTGAGGCGCGAAGTCACTGGGCCCGTTGCGTTGATCCACGCTCTCGCGCAGTCGTTGCTCCACTTTGTGCAACCAGGCTTGGCACAGGAGACGTTCGTTCGCGCGTTAGAGCGCTTGCGGTGACACGGGATTCCGTCACTGTCATATAGCAGATGAATCAGAAGAAACCGGCCCGCATAGCGGACCCTTGTGATGCTCAGCGCTCAGCGTTCATTCAATCCAATTTAACTTGAAGTTCGTAATGCCGGCAACTGGATAATCTGCCAAGAACAAGCCTATGCCAATTTGTGGAAGTCGGGACCGGCAAATTTGAGCTTTTTTTGATCATTGAGCATCGTTCAGGTTCTGTGCCGATTAGTGTTATATAGTCGATCTGTTTGGGTCATGCGTCAACCAATCAGAGCTCGCTTGCATATTTGAGTCAGCCCCGGACCATGGATAAACTCCTGGGAGTGTTGTCAACCAACTCAAGGATCTTTGCTGTTCGGAAGCTGATGATCATCCCCATGGCACGGACCAAGCGGAAGTATGTATGTAAGCTTCGCGGGACATTCTTGACGTCGGGCGGCTGATAAGCCACCCTGGGTTTGAAATTTATCTACTAGTCTGTTTCCAATGTGAGTTTATTCCAGTGATCCGCGGCGGAGCCAACAAACGCCAGAGCAAGGCGGTGCGCCAAGTTTGTGGACAGTGAATGACAGTTGAAGCCAAGAACAAAGCGTTCCTGACCAAGGAACAATTAGGGTGGCCGTCGTGTTTGCCAGAGTCGCACACCAATTGTTGGAGAGATGGCAGACATCCGAAAAGCTCCCGCCACGAAAAATGCGGAATTTCAGGTACGTTCACATACCACGATGGATCCTCAGATACCAAGGCAATAAAAGAGACCAGGCCGCCGTAGCAGGGGTGCTAGCTGATATCGAGTGCCCTCCAGATATTACAATTAGCTCATCTTCACCGGTCAATCGATGAAGTAGGAAAAGTGCGACTGTGTAACGTTGCCACACCCTGACATGATACTGACACTTCACGTGCCGCCGCACTTCTAACCACCATTGGTATTGCCCTGCCACAGGCCGTACGTCTTTCCGGGCGTCGTTTGCCAAAGCCGGATTGTCCCTGCGTCATGTCAATCGTTCAGCTTTACAGAGACACAAATAGATATAGGCGCACCATCCTCTGAGAAGGGCAGATTGAAACACATGGATTGATGGGATCGTAATCAGATGATATCCCATGTCATGCCAACGGCAACACGCACCACTACCACTTGCATAAACTTCGCCGTCGGGGCTGAACTCGACGCAATGCACAGGTCCATGATGACCTTTCAAAATCTCCCTTTCTTCACCATCCATCCCGTGCACTCGAACCCACTCATCCCCAAGGTTTCCCGTGACAAAACGATCTTGGAGGATGGGATGGACGGAAGCTGACGATGGTGAGTATGGGAGGTTCAGACTGTGAGTCGGGGCGGTGCTTGGCAAGGCAGGTATGAATGCCACGGTTTCTCCCGACGTGACCACAAGTCGTTTTGTCTGCACGGAGAGTTCCATGGATGTGATGGGGTTCGGGAAAGCAAGTGAGGTCGTAAGCTTCCGAGTCCGTAGATCCCACCATCTGAGGTCGCATGAATACAAAGTGGCTCAAAGGTTTCAGGGAGAGACGTACTTTATGATTCCGTCCTCCCCTGCTGATACACCAGTGTGTTCGCCGACCCAGACGACGCTCTTTACCGTCTTGTCGTGAGGTGTGGTACCAGGGTCACCTAGGAGATCCGCTTCTGCATCCGGGCGGGTCAGATCAAAGATGCGGACCTTCTTTTCTTGTCCGCCGGTTAGTATGTGGGAGCAAGTCCTTGAAATCGCGACTGTGCGAACGATGTGATTATGAGGGAAAGAGTGGAGTGCCTCTCCGGAAAACGTGTCCCAGATCTTTCTATAGGGATGGATATGTGGGTTCTGGCAGGTTTGATTTACATACAGCACTCACGCTGTAAAATCGGCGCTGCCTGACACAGCTCTTGAGCCGTCTTGGGAGAGTTTGGTACACCATACTGCGCCTTTGTGGCCGAGGAAGGTGCCGATCCAATCACCGGTCCACTCTCTAAGCATGGGATTGCCATCTTTGCAGCTGGAGACTAGCAAATAGGTGTTGTCTTCGAGGATCGGGGAAAAAGAAAGATGGGTGACGGGGCGGGTGTGGCCAGGAGCGACGAGAGGAACGGCTTTTGGGTGGGAAGTCATTAGTCGTGAGGAGAGAAAAGAGGATAAGAAAAGAGAGAGAGAAGACGATGGATGCAAGGTCGTGGTGTGGTACTGCGGGCGCTCAGCACTGTACGCACTGGCGTTGAGCAAGCCCTAAGCTAGCAAGACAGCAAAATAAGGACGCGTGGCAATATTCCCGGTGGCACCGACACTAACATTCAGTCCGAGTACATACGAGAAAGGGCAGGTCGCGTCGTGTTTTCGTGGCTGGGCCTCGAGATTCAGTGGATCCCTGAACACCATTGATCACACCATTCTCCGGTCATGTCACCGATCACTCTCCCATCCTACAAGGTATTGTACTAGTAGCACCTTTATATGTGATAATGTCGTCATTCTGAAGGGTCTACTGTCTGCTTTCCCCTGCCAAGCATCAACGATCGCAGCAATAATGTGTTTCCCTGAACACCTAGCCGTTGATGCCAGGAGACCGAATCCATCGTGTTTATGCCAGTGACAGGGGTGTCATATCAACTCGTCTGAGTGATACGGTTTCGGAGACGGCCTGGTACCACTTCCCGTGTGCCTGGTCCCCAAACCTGGGCATTCGCGAACCAGTGCGTGTCCCCAGAGTACCCTTGCTCCTGTGGTGAGTCTGTATTAATGTTAGATCGGTCAGAAGCAACAAAAAAAAAGCGCAGAGATGTACGATTGTGCACTGGCAGGTACCGGCACCGTTCCGTCTCCTGATACAAATTTTACTCGATATGGAACATTTCCAAACCAGAGAAGGGCCACCGTGTCAAGTCAAGATAGAGCAACTTCTCGTCAGACCGGGTAGGGATGGCGTGCTTTCCTCCCATGGTAGTAACTTAAGTACAAAATCCACGGTCGCCGGTGCCAGTCCGTTTAGTGCGATCACCGGGTTTCATAAACCATCCCTCGCAGACTATATAAGTGACACATCCCACTGCGCCATTCTCTCCGGTTCCCCACGCGCTTCCTCTTGGCCTTGCCATGGCGTCCGCTGCAAAGCGTGTCGGCAAGAAGATAATAGCGTATCCCGAAGATGGCGTACCCATCATATCCTCCACTACCTACGTCAAAAAACAGATCAAGGATCCCAGACGAGCTGTTAGTTTGACTCCTGGGAGTGTCATTCACTTCGGCGGCGCTACTCACTTTTTGCTCTCCAGGTTATTGATTACCTCAGCAGCTTATTTCCGATTCTCACGTGGATTACCAGATATAGTAGGTCCGGCGCCGAACTAGTAGGCTTCCATGTCACTCATCCTTCTAGATGTTGGATGGCTGACAGGTGATCTCATCGCCGGTTTGACCGTCGGTATTGTCCTCGTCCCTCAGGGGATGTCCTATGCCCAGGTAAATAGCGCTCGTCCTTGCCTCATCTCTTGATCACTGACAACCTCTTAGCTTGCAACACTTCCCCCGCAATATAGCTTATATTCTTCCTTTGTCGGAGTTCTGATATACTGTGTATGCACTCGATTTCAAAAGTTTCACGTGGGCTGACACCATCTGCCTCTAGTTCTTCGCGACATCAAAGGATGTATCCATCGGCCCAGTCGCTGTAATGTCTCTCACTACTTCTCAAATCATCGCTGCAATCGATTCCAAATTCCCCGGGAAATGGCAGGGACCAGAAATAGGGACAACGGTTGCATTCATTTGTGGTTTCATCGTCCTCGCAATCGGACTCTTGAGGATGGGGTGGCTTGTCGAGTTCATTCCTGCACCGGCTGTAAGTGGTTTTATGACAGGCTCAGCCATCAACATCGTCGCTGGTCAAGTTCCCGGGTTGATGGGCATTTCTGGTTTCAAGTGAGCCATTCTTCCCCATTCGTTTATCGTTATTCATACCTTGTCTCCATAGTACGAGAGCCGCCACATACAAGGTTATCATCAACACCCTCAAAGGCTTACCAAGAACCAAACTTGATGCTGCCTGGGGTTTAACAGGCCTCGTCGCACTCTATGCTATTCGCATAGGTTGCACGAGACTTCAACGGCGCTTTCCCCGGACCGGTGAGGGAGAAATAACTGAACTGCATCCTCGAGAGCTAACCCATTCTTGTTAGGTCGGATATTCTTCTTTGTCATGGTCGCTAGGAATGCGTTGGTCATCTTGATATTGACCATCGCAGCTTGGTTGTACTGCCGCCATCGCAAAACCGCGTCCGGATATCCGATCAAGATTCTTCAAACGGTCCCCAGGGGTTTCCGGAATGTTGGCCTTGTCAAGATTGATCCAGAGTTGGTGTCAGCTCTCGCTTCCCAACTGCCTGTCGCCACTATCATCCTCTTGTTGGAGCACATTGCCATCGCAAAGTGTATGTCTGAACGGGTGTATGCAGAGCAAAGTGCTGATATAGAACTCAAGCGTTTGGCCGAGTCAATAATTACAAAATCAATCCCAACCAAGAGTTGATCGCCATAGGTGTCGCCAACACTATTGGAAGTATATTCCATGCTTATCCTGCTACTGGATCATTTTCGCGTTCGGCACTGCAACATAAGTCAGGGGTCCGCACTCCTGCCAGTGGTATTGCAGCAGCCATCGTGGTCATTGTTGCGCTGTACGGTCTTACGCCAGCATTCTTCTGGATCCCCACTGCCGGTCTCTCAGCAGTTATTATACATGCTGTCGCTGATCTCGTGGCACCACCTGCTCAGGTATACACGTACTGGCGCATATCACCTTTAGAATTCTTCATCTGGCTTGCGGCAGTTTTAGTAACCGTTTTCTCTACCATAGAAGATGGTATCTATACCTCGATCATTGCGTCGATGGTCCTGTTGCTCCTCCGAATCGCCCATCCTCGCGGCTATTTCCTTGGCAAAGTTACACTCACTAATCCTCAAAATAATGAGGAAAGCCGTGAAGTTTTTGTCCCTCTTCGCACCGATGGTGTTACCAACCCCGAGGTCAAGGTCGACCCACCTACACCTGGCATTATCATCTACCGCTTCGAGGAGAGCTACCTCTACCCCAACTGCTCGATCACCAACTCTACACTTGTAGACTACGTGAAGGAAAACATGCGCCGCGGCGTCGATGTCAGTGCGATCAAACTTCGGGATCGTCCCTGGAATGACCCAGGTCCTATTGCTGGTGGAGCCGAAGCAGCTCGGGCAGCGAACCTTGCGAAGCCAAAGCTTCGTGCAATTATCCTCGATTTCTCTACAGTGTAAGCTCGTTCACATCCCATTCAGACATGACGTTGTCATGACATGTGTTTTACCAGGTCTCAGATTGATACCACAGCTGTGCAAGCACTGATTGACACCCGTCACGAGGTCGAACGGTGGACCGACGCACCCGTCGATGTTAGTACAACTATCTATTCTGTGGTTTCACGCCACTCATTGAACTCCGTTTAGTTCCATTTTGCCTCGATTCTTTCCCCCTGGATACAGCGGGCGCTGATTGCCGGTGGCTTTGGCATCGGCACGCCGACGGAAGTACCCAGCGAAGTCGCACGTGTTGTCACGTATGGCGACGGACATAGAGCTACCTGGAAGGCACAATCGGAGACTCCAAGAGCAGATATCGAAGCGCGCGAAACATTTCCGCCTTCTTTGTCTCGTGATGGCGACGGGGTATCGGAGAGTTCGCCGCTTCTAACCGGGGCAACGCCGTTCTTCCACTTCGATCTGGTTGCCGCCTTGCGGGCTGCGGAGCCCGAGTCGGAGCGCCGGTTATTCCGACATGAAACGCTGTCGATGAAGCAGGTTGATATCTTGAACTCCTAGCTTTACGGTAGCATATGGCATGATCAATCTGGTCATTCTATGTCCTAGGACGTTCGGAC
>QGOI01000518.1:0-20321 GCA_003313885.1 Boletus sp. MG55 | reverse complement strand
TATCTTTCTGTGGTAGGCAACGGAGTCTGGGCTCTGTTCGAGAGGGGGGTCGACGAGGACGACCTGGACTGGTCGAGTGGACTTGAGGAGGGGTAACAGGGCAGAGGCGACGATGCCTCCCAGGGAATGTCCGACGACGATATGATACGGGTGATCGTTGCCTCCGGGAGCTGTAGTAAAGAGAGGTCGGAGCTCTTCTACGAGCGCGGCGATGGTATAGACCGAGCTACGTCCGGCATTTCCATGGCCGAGTAAATCGGGGGCAGTAACGAAATAACCTGTGTCGGATAGGAATGTATCAGGGTCGCTCCGCAGCCAAAGTGGAGCTTACCTCGAGACGCAAAGTCGTGCGCGACGTTGAACCAGACCTGAGACGATGTTATGATACCGTGAATGAGAAGGACGTGCTTTGTTGCGGACGGGTGACCCCAGGTTGACCCACTGGCAGGCATGCGGAAGAATCAGGGTAAAGTGGCGTTGCGAGCTGTGCCTTGATTTATACGGTAGCGACACGACACCGAGAGAGAGCTGCGTCGCGAGTGCTCAGCCCCGCCGAGACCGAAACCGAAAAAAAATCCAGGACAACTAGAGCAACTCGACGTCGACCATCTCACAGAGGGAATGGAATCCAACACTGCGGTGGTGATGAACGTCGAGTCTGCGCCAGCGTTGCGTTCGACCATTTTGGGTTCCATTCTTCGCGGCCGACCGCGCGGTGTTTCGACTTATCAGCATCCACCACAGCCAACTTCTCGACGAGACTCGTCCCCGTCTCCTCCAGCCAGTCCCAGTCCCGTACCGCCCACGACGACGACGACGCGTTCCCATCGTCGCAGGTCTTTTGCACCCGCGGGCCTCATCATACCTCAACTCGCCCCAAACGGAAACCCTCAGTCAACACCAGTCGTCGCCTCGCTCGGCATCTCAAACATACTCAGGCGCAGACGCTCCACCGGTCAACCCAACTCGAACTCCCCACAACCCGCCACCGCCCCCTCCTCGCCTCCTCCCCCCGAGTCCTCCTCCCAAGCGATGCCTCTCGCAGCCCCTCCCCAGCTCCATCGTGGCCTCTCCTCCACTTCATCGACCCCAAACCAGACACACCGCATACGTCTCGTTCCCCATCTCGACTCTCGCCGCACTCTTCGCTTCGAGCCAATCACCCGCGATCTCAAAGACGACGACCCCCCACTTCGCATAGGCAGATTCACAGACAGATCCGGAATCGGCCTCAACGCTGCCAACCTCCTCTCCTCCAACAAACTCGCCTTCAAATCAAAAGTAGTCTCCCGCTCGCACGCAGAAATCTGGCTCGAATCCGGAAAGTTCTTCATCAGGGACACAAAGTCCTCTTCCGGCACATTCCTCAATCACCTTCGTCTCTCCCCCGCCGGTCACGAGTCCAGAGCATACCAACTTAGGGATGGAGACGTCCTCCAGCTCGGTGTCGACTATCAGGGCGGCTCAGAGGACATTTACAAGTCCGTCAAGATAAAAATCGAAGTCGGCAGGGAGTGGCAGGCAGCCGCTAATGCCTTCAAGTGTGTATCCCATCATTTCCGTTATCGTCTCCCTTGCTTACCCCTTGATCAGTACGCACGCCATCAGCCAGCTCAGGGCACTCGCCGTCACCACCGATCCCAAAGACCCGTCCAAGGGCAAACAACGATTGCCCAAGGCAAATATCCCAGACTGTTGTATATGTACGTTCTCCACTCCTGTATTTTATACCACTCGCCGATCTCATTCTCGATGTCCAGGTCTCTTTTCTGTCACCATCCGTCAAGCCCTCTTCATCGCACCCTGTTCGCACGCTTTCCACTACAAATGTATACGTCCACTTCTCGAGAAGCACGCCTCCGCATTTTCCTGCCCCATCTGCCGCAGTTTCGCAGACCTCGACGAGGACGTCGAGGTAGAACATGAACAAGAACAAGAAGACGAAGACGAAGACATCGAGTGGGAAGATGTTGGTGCAGCACCGCCATCCGCCGTCGCTACCACATCGGCCCGCCAACTCGCCAGCCCACCTCCCCTTGCCCGTGATGGTGCAGAGACCGAAGTCGAGACCGACCTGCTCGGGAATGAGTATCGATCACGCCGACCACGTCCGACCGTCCGTACGGATGGTCATATCGCGATCCCACCGATGGACCCCGTCGTCCATTTATCCGAGCATGCGGATCTCGATGCCGAGATGATGGATGCCGAGGGTGATGCGGACGATGGCGACAGCCAGAACCACGATCGACATGCCCGGATCGCGTTCGTCACTCGCGGACCCGGGTTCGGCCTCCCGCTGCCTGGCAACTCGTCCGGGCCGCAAGACGATGGCTCAGAAGGGGACGGAAGCCAAAGTGCGAGTCCCGATGGCGGGATGGCGGGATACGCGGGTGTCAGTCCAGATGCAGAACCTATCCTCAGCGGCAAGCGGAAACGGTGACGTCTGCAATCTCCCTTTTATCCATGCAATCCAATTCTTTCCGGGCGACGCAGCAGCGTGGTCCGTGGTCTAGGGAATGACGCTTCCACCCAAATCCGAAACCGCCCGCACTTGCCTTTGATTTATCCTCGTTGTCGATGTTTCTTCTTCTCATGCCATAGGGAATGTAAATGGTGGATACATAAGCTCCCCAATTTGCTACTTTTTTCTCTCTCTTTTCTTCATTCTTCATTCTTGTTTGTTTGTTGTCCACGGTATCTATCACGATCAATCGATCCACTGTTAAACACCCTTTTTTTCTATCCAATAAAAACCCCCATCCGTAATATGTCCCATGTGTGTGTGTTCCAACACGCGATAGGCTCCTGCGTGCATGTTTTTCTTCTTTCCCATCATTTCTACTCGGCTGTTTCGAATCATGTTTTACTTAATACCTTTTTTTTTCCTCTCTCGAGATGTTGGTGCTGACAGTGGAAAAAGCCTCCCTTTTTCTCGATCTTTTTTCTTGGTCGTCTCCTGGAGGGGACGCGGAACGGATCACCATCGCTATATCAATCCCCCCACTTTTTCTTCAAACCCTTTTTGCATATAGGACATGAGGATCCCCAGACATGACCGCGACGATTTCTGAACATGTGAGACCCTTGTCTTTTCTTTCTTTTCGAACCCATGTACATACATAAAATAGCATCGAACGTGGGGGGGGATCGCCCCGCTAATACATGTCTCAATTTTTATTTACTCCTACATGGGAGACGCCGCCATGCAGCACGAGAACAAAGGAAGGGAACGGAACGAAGAGGAAAAGGAAAGAGCAGCTTGGCTGAATAGCCGATGCACGCGGTCTGTTCCGGCGACACCCTCCAGGCCGGCGGGGTTCGGTTCTCTCTCCGTCGTGGGATACGCGGACCAGGACGACTTGTTCTAGCACGGTCCGTCGAGGGTCCAGACGCCTTCGGAACCTGGTGAAACCGGGGACGGGACGGGATGAGATCCGGTCCGAGGTGGCGTAGACCAAATGCGCAAGCGCTCACCTCCCGGAACGGACCCCTCGGTCCACCACTTGGCCGTCCAGAGAGAGTTGCTGTCCGAGGATAGAGGGAAAAAAAAAGAAACGACTCATCAACATCGCACGTCCGGGATGCCGAGATGGAATACACCCACTCATACGTGACATCGTCGCCACCGAGGTACTACAAACGAGAATAAACGCCCCGGCGTCAGCAAGGCGGTCCTAAAGCGGAGTTAGAGACTGACGATGATGTTGGATTCCCACGCAGCGACGCTGGCGCAGAGTCCGGCTCCAGCGCCGGCCGTCGTCGTGGCCGAGGGGCTCGACGATGTGCCCGCCTTTGTATGGGACGTGGTGGTCGCCTTTCGAGAGGACGTGCTCGTCACGGACGACGACGACGTGACTGAAGCCCCACCCGACCCTGTAAGCGCAGCCTTGACAGCCTTGTCATACCTGCCATTCGCTACCCCACATGCCCTCCGTTAGCGCGTCCCTGACGCGATCCGACACAGAACCGACGCGGTCACGTACCATAGGCCTGAGATACGTCCCAGAGCATGACGCCACCAAAGGACGTATACTGGCTCTGGGTCTGCGAGACGATCGTCGCGAGCGCCGACGCGCTGACGTAGCCATTGTTCGCGGCGGTGGACGAGGCCGGCGCACCGACGTAGACCTTGACGTTCTTGTTCGGGGAGGTCGTCTTGGCCCAGTTGTCCCTACGATCCAAAACCCCCACTTCGTCGATGGCAATACAGGGGGACAGGGACGCACTTTACGCACCATGTGCCAAAGTCCCAGTCCTAACAAGGGCCCGTCGTGTCAGTAGAGCGCAAGAGACGCGGTCATGAAAAGAGAGACGACGGACGTTGCTGTTGTCATAGTTGCTGACTTCGCAATAGTTGTTATCTAGGGTCACCAAGTCAACACGTCGATTTTATCACAAAGACAACGTCACGTCGAGAGACACGCACAGAATTGCACGTAGACGGCGTCAAAGCCGAATGCGTTCAACGTCGTTCCGATGTAGGCATCTGGGAAAGGGCATTGCGGAGCTAACGACGACCACGTCAGTCAAACCATGTGGTTGCACCTATAACGCAGAGGCACGACCTGCGGTAATGTAGTATCTATGAAACATCGTTCTATCAGAACGTCAAACCAGTCAGACTCCACGCACTGTTTGTCATCCCCGTCCATCAATGTCCGAAGTGCTGTCAGGAAAGCAGTATATCCCGTCTGCAACCCCCCTTCGATATCCATGTCAATCCTGTACGTAAACAAGGATCATCGTCGCCACACATGAGCATCATGCTACACAAGACGCCGGTCTCCCAGACGACCGAGGGGGATTCAGAGGGGAACGCACCCGTCCAGAACAGCCGTTCCGAATGGCCTCGTGGTGCTGCTTCCCCCCAAGAAGATGTCCCAAATCACTTGTGCGTACGCTTGTCCCTCCGAGTCGCTTGTGAACCCGACGCCACCTGTCGCACCTCCGATCGAGAGCGTGACGATCTTGCCGGCCTTTTGACACGTTTCGATACCTGCCGCGAGGAAGGTACAATTGGGAAGATTCGTGCCCGGGAAGAGAAGGTCGTTGGCCGTGCTGCACGTCTAAGGTTGCACGTATACACGCGTGGAAACAAGACAAGACGAAGAAGCGGATCAGTACGTGGGTTCGGCGTCGCAAGGATACAAGTATTCCGATAGCGAAAATGAATGAAAAATGACTTACGTTGGCGAGGTTGATAGTGGGTAAATTACCGGTCGAATAAAACTCGGTGAGGAATGCGACGGCCAACGTGTCAATGGTGTCGTCCTGCGTGTTGCAAAATGAATCAGGGGGGTTACCGTCATCCGTCACCAAGAGACATACGTCACAATAGTATTCGATAGGCTGCTGCCATTCGGCCGAGTTGCCGGAATTGGCTGCTCCGTACGAGTTCTGGCCCCAATACCTGGACGATTGCAACTCAATATCACATTCTTCTAGATCACCGAGGGATACGTACACGGCCAACTAAACATGGATATACTCAGCATGGGCAAGGGAAGCGGAGACATGGTCGAACAGAGACGCACATTTGTATTGAGCCTCATGTCGAACGCCATCACTGAAGCAACAAAGCAAAAACCCAGACCGAGACGGATCGCGGGTGATGTTCCAATGTTAATCTGAGATGCCATCCTTGGCAGGACCATAAGATACGCGATAACGTCTTGGCACAAAGGGACAAAGTCGTCGAAAGACCTCTGGAGGTGTTTAGAGACGGGGTTGGTTGAAACCTCAGGAATGACAACGAGTGCACGTCTTTATGCATGTCCAAGCATGCACGTGGTCAAACATAGTTATACCCCTTCCTTGCGCCGCACACATCGCGGAAAAGAGAAAGGTAGTCTCTCCCAGGAGACGATTACCGGTTCCGATTCGCACAGCTGGCAAAGAGATTCAGACGACGATTGTATTTGGTCCTGCGGCATATGGATAGCTCTGATGGCTGGACTCACTCATTTTGGTCGCACAATGTGGATGTGTTGTACACGGGACTGCGCGTAGCGAGGGGACCAATGAGGGCATGCTGGCACGCGCGGGATCTGTTATACGGTTAGCTTATGTTCAGCAGAAGGTGGGACTAACGATGGATCAGGCAAAAGGGGTTTGTATAGTATACTGCTACCAGGCTGACGCGCACCTCATTGATAACATATACCATGATACTTTTGATGACAGATAGGTGACCTTTGATATGATCTCGTGATGCCATTCCAGGTAGAAGTAGAGAGTGCGATGCGTAGGGGGATCACTGACCACGAGGACATCAGGACAGCCAGCAAAGAGAGCACTCAAGACGCACCTTCTCGAGTCCAGACACAGTGTGAAACTGAGTTGTCTCGATGATAGGCCGAGATCCAAGATAGACTTACTCGTATGGCCATCGACGAGCATTACTGGCGTCGTCTCACAGAAAAACACAACGTATCCTCTATGGGGGAAGAGAATGCACTTCGAAGCCGTGAATCCACTCGTCCGATTCTGAACCGGATGGCTATCGTCGTAGGGCAGCGCGCCGTCAGTGATAAGCTAGGCAAAAAAAACCGGAGTTGAAAGTGCCTGATAGTGCTCGAACGGATCAGTGCGATCGTGATCTGACGCCGCGAACACTACATACCATTCTGGTCACCTCTCACGCGGTGGGCATCCCGGGCTATCTCTTTGAGAGGCTACGTTGAACTGACACGCGTTACAAGGCCTAATCGACCGTCTATGGCGACCAGAGCGCTGGGAAGGCTTATTAAACTGCATTTCACAGTTCGATTTCGTGAACGCCACAGACGAGTGTGATGTTGGCATTTCTTGACGAGGCATACTGAACACCAAGGAACAGCGCGGAACCTGTGTAAACTTCAAATAGCAACGACGAATTGTAGTAAAGAATGTGGCCCAGTTGCAGGGAATTGCGTCCGGGGGAAGATTTATAGGAGTCACCACGAGATAGAATTCCGTACTCGTCTTCCCTCATCGGAAGACAAGAGACCTTCTAAGTGCTGGCTATCAAGGTCTCTTCTCTTCCTTGGTCTCCCAGAGGGAGCTAGCCTGCAGATAAAGTAAGCACATGGTTGCGTTTGAGAAGTACCCTGTGATCCCCCCGTTTCAGTGGCTACCGCGTTCTTTTGGAACGGCCCTAAAGTGACTCGCAACGTATGCGGCGACCGCCCAGGAGACCTCCATCCGGACTCCCCAGGCGAACGAGTACCGCATGCAGCTGATCTTGTCTACAGGATTGATCCAGAATTCAAGAAGTGATGGATAATTCATTCAATAAGAGATCCGTTGTCAATGGAACAAATAGCTTGTCATAATCGCATAAAGAAGTCCACAATACATAACGTGGGAGCAGGAAATGCCAACAAATATGTACTTGAAGGCGACCTATGGGCAAGACACTAGCCAAACGATCTGGCTGCCGTAGTTGTGTACAATGTGCATAACGTTTCAATTTCGAGCACAAAAATAGAATCTAAGTTAGGAGATTCGACGAGGAAGTTGACAAAATAAGAACAAAAAAAGACGAAGGTGGGTTTGCATGGGTAAGCCATTAATACACCGCGAGTAAGATAGAATACCATTTGATGTCGATTATCTGCTTTCGCATTACGTTTGCGTGCATAGTGGTTTCGTTTGAACTTCTCTCCGGGTCATCATGCCAGTGGATTGATGGCCTGAGGGAGTCTGGCGAATGGTTTTCGCTTTGGTTCCTTCCGCGTTCATAAAGTTACGCAGTTGTCAGAGACCGTGTTTGTCCGGCTTGGTGTCCTTGTCCTCAAGCCCTTCCAGGTACGATCATCAACGCTTCCAACCTTTCTTCTAATCCCTTTCCCAATCCTTCACGCTCCCACTCGCCACCGACATCGTCCAACAATGCTATGCTGTCCCTGTCCCTGCCATGTATTGACGCAGTACTTGAAACATGCCCGATGCCTGTCACACTAGGAATGTGGGGAGGCGGTTCGGATGAGGCACATGTAGTGAAGGACGAAAGAGGGACCGTGGACGCGGGAGTGGATGCGAGAAGATCCGAGTAGGACATGAACGAGAGGCGTTTCGACGCGACATGCGTCGGAGAGGGTGGGTGGGAGATATTCAACGGGTGGGAGTATGGAGACCCTGTGTACGTCGAAGAAGGAGAAATCGCGAGTGGGGCTTGCGGTATTGGTTGGATTTGAAGCTGTTGCGTAGGTTGAAGTTGGTAGATTGGTTGCAAAGGCGAGGCGGTGACTGGAGGAAGCTGTGCGACTGTCGTCGAAGGCGATGGCTCGGCGGAAGACAGTGTAGAGTAGTACGCTGACGTGGGAGTATTGATCGAAGGACTTGACTTTGTTGCCTTTCTAACCGTCGTTACCGTCCCACCGGTGGGAGACGGAATGGTGGGGGATGTTTGGATTGTCAAACGGCCCTGAGGCTCCTTGGTAGGGCTCGATGAAAGCAGCGGCAAGGGGATCGGAGCGGAAGGTGAGGAGGACCCAGGAACGCTCAATAGTAAGCTGGAACGATGTCTGGCAAGTGACTTGCCACTGGTTGGACTGGGACTCCTGCTCCTGATGCTCCCGATCGGACTCGCGAAACCGCTTCTGAGCTGCCTCTCCCTGTCCTTGGCAGGGGTAACGACAGCAATGTGATCCTCCTCCATGGGGGAGGAGGATGCAAGGATGGATGCTGCAGAATCCAGAACAGAGGGGACGCTCTGTTCAAGCTGTTCGGTAGCTTTTGATCTGGGGATACGGTGTGGGTTGGGTGGGTGGGAAGATGGAGGCGATGGAGGACCGATGGGTTCGATGTCCCGTTCGAAAATAGCTGATGAGGATGAGTGGCTAGAGAAAGGAAAGAAAAAAAGTGCCATTGTCAGTGGAAAAGGGTGGTAAAGGAAGTGGCATGGTCTTACGCTGACGTGGGTGATGAAGGTATGGAAGAGGGTGAACGAGAACCAAGTCTTGCAATGCCTGTCTGCAAAAGCTGCGAGGCATGGGATGAAAGCCGGTGTTCTCTGTGGGATGGGGTGAGGAGGGTCGAGTGTGAGGTCATCCTACGAAGATCAACAGGGGGCGAGTGGTGAGGAGGTGAGACCATGGTGGCTGCAAAAAAGAGATGGTTAGGAAGCGAACGACGTGGTGAAATAAATACTTGCATTGTTGAGATTCTTGGGTTGAAGAAAGGGTCATTTAGGCAGCGAAGTGGCAGGAGTACAAGGACGGAACCAAGTGGATGAGTTTGGCTTAATAGCGAAATGAAACCGTCCCCTCGCAGTGGCGTTCCGCCTAGTCCCTCAACGGACATCGGCGCCGGCACCTTCTAAATTAATACATCCGACCCCTTGATAGCGGGTTACCAGATCATTGCATCATCGCTTGTTGTTGCAGCCACTCCATTCCTGTGCATTCATCGCTGTGTATCTCCAGTGACGGCCGCAGTGCTGATGCATCCCCTTGTTTGATTTCCTCTGCTGTGCCATTCATCGAGTGCCGTGGGCATCTTCTCACCCTATGCTATGCCAGACTCGCATGCTCCGGAAAAAAACCCTCCAGTCCAATTCGGTAACCTTATTGTACTACATATCACAAAGTCCACACGCAACTTCGCTGCGGGGCGCCCAGATGCTCATCACGACCTGTGTGCACTTCTGAACCACCACAGCGTTTGACGGTACCGTATTTCTGCTGTCAGTTTAGTGCTGTCAATAGCCCTCCACCCTGTTTCCAACTACTGCATCCCTGCGTATTATTATGGTCCTTCCATTTCTTCCCACTTCGGTTGGCATATCCCAGGCTTTGATAAGTCATGTTCCTGATTCATCTTCGGGTGGTATGGAGCCTCGGATCGTTCCATCTTGAGCTTCAAGTTGATCAGTCGGCTCGTCGTATGGGAATCTCCTCGTCTATGGCAGTGACGCTCGCAACTGGACGCCTCGTCCTCAACGGAGGGAATCTCTCGGAAATGGAAAAATTCCATATCGCAAACCCACCGAAGCGCCATGTTTAGTCTCGGCTATACTAGAAGGTTCAGGTGGCCCGAATCGTTACGATACGCCTTCAAGTTTTCACCGATCGCTTGGCCCTTGAAGCAGCGTAACCATCCGGAAAATGGACGTTTTTCCACATTACAAGAATAACCCCACGCGTGTCAGAGATATTTCGAATGGCTATACAAGCTCAGCGCAGCCACTCATTTTTGAAATGATGACATCACTCGAGATATATTTGATCGGCGGACGAGTTGTTTGGTGGAGTTCAAATCAGTAGGAACTAATCCTGATCGTGTCCACTGTCTGACAATGTACGGGCTATGCATTGCATTGATCAGTCCCGTGCAGCGAACCATGAAACGAAGGCAAGAATATATGTGGGATCACGCTGATCAGATATAACAACAGTCCATCAAAATCATACGTAACAGAGTCCGACATCAAAACGTCCTCGTGACCAAAAAAGAAAAAAAGTCCACTGTCCGAAACTGGTGTCCGGTACATAACCGCTGTGCATTGTCCAAATCATTGTCTTCGATGACGTAAGAAGAGTTCAGAAAACGATCAACAGACCTGCAAGATACGTCAGCGGCCATCAGCCCAAGAAGTCCCCTAAAATGTCAAAAAGCAATTACTGACCATCTTTGGTTACCAGTCTTGTTCAGCCCGAGCTTGGCAGACCGCATGCAGATTGGGACACTTGGACGAACGACACGTCCACTCTACCCAGCGCAACTGCCTGACCGCCCGTCAAGTTGTTCATCGCCCCCTCCGAAACCGTGAATCCAGTCCTAGACACGTCCACGGCCAAGATGTTGACCGTGGTACTGCCGTAGGTGACAGCGTAGCATGCGCCACACTGCGGGGAGTTGTAGCCCGACACGGTAAAGGCCCCACCGACGTTTGGAAACGTGGGGAGCGAGCCCAGTGTAGTGTAGTTTTTGCTTTCAAGACCGTAGGTTCCTGTGGAACACGCTACTTGATCGAGGGAGAGACTACCATTATCATAGTTGTTGTCGTAGGAGAGCGTCGTCGCCGTCTGCGCGAGGACGCGAAGGCCGGAGACAAAGGCGAGGATGGCAACGAGAAGGGTGCTAAGGTGGTACATGGTCAACTGGGACACTGGATGTTAATGGCGGGGGAAAAGGGACGTGCTGTAGTCAAGCGAAACATGGGGCCGTTTTATATGCACGGCGAGCCAAGAACTTTATCCTGCAGGACGTACGTCGGAACAAGAAAGGACATGCGGTAGTCGTCCTAGGAGACTTTCTCGTATTAAGCAACGCGCCACGGGAGTCACAGGTAATCAAGTAGCCAGGTTACGAAACAGAAGCATGGCACCTGCCAAAGGCCTGACGTTCAAAAGGACGCTACACGTTTTGAGAGTTGGGTGTTGTCACGACTTACCGAAAGACAACAGGTGGCAACTGCTTAGTGTCTTGTTCACCTGTACGAATGGTTCAACGTCCGTTCGAGGGACATGTCAGAAGGAGGATCATATGATGCTTGATGTGACGTGTCGAACCCATTTCCATTTCCTCGCGACGGAGGTTGATCACCACACGTGTCTTCCGAAGAACCTGCACACACGGGCCCAAATATCCGCCAGGTGAGGTTATGACCGCAATCATCTCCGCTTGGACAACGCTCACAGGCCATAACTTATGATACCGTTGCTTGAGCCAAGTGGCCGTCCAACGTCCTATCAGCTTCCATCGGACATGTTCTGCCAGTGGCGAGTGTGTGGTGTGAGCTGTGCCCATATCTCTGCTTCGTGCCGGTCACTTCTAAGTTCTCCGTGGGGTGCGGTCACGGTCCCAAGCAGTGCAACGCGTGCCAGTGGTAAGAGGTCGGCGCTTGAGAAGCCGTAATTGTCAAATTTGTTCGGCCGGGGTCACCGGACGATTGTCTGACAACGTCATCCCCGTACTCAACTTTGATAGCACGCTGAGCCATTCGCCGCGGCGCACGAGCCCTACTACTACAACACTTGTCCGACCAATCATCAGTGTGAGGAATTAGCCGAGGTCCTGACCACTGCCAGGTCCTAGACCAGCGGCTGTGTAGTACTGTCACAATCTCTACAAGTGTCCCAATGGTGCACATCCGACTGCGCGTACGTGTGTCACATATGCAGCCAAGAAAAGGTTAGTTGCAGAGTCGATGTCGAAAGGAGCTTTGGTCATTTGACCTTGACACAGGTTCATGGTCCGAAGTCTGTTCCATTTATTTTTTTTCAACAAGCGATTCCATTTTGCAGCGTCCTACAAGGCTACCAATTATTGCTGAAATTGTTGGGAAAGCACACTATCGATAGTCCGGCGTGCGGTTGAGCAGACTATTTTCAGTTTCGTCTTGCAAACCATCAGACATCGAAAAATGCTTCGACTGTTACTGATGCATATTGTTTTCCGGTTTGCTACAAACCCTGGGAAGGCGGCTTGCACCTTCATATTTTGATGCTCTATTAAGTAAATGAATACAGACTTATAATAACATCGACAACGACCAGTAAGTAGTAAGTACTACTTAATGTTGATACAAATCGTGGGAGAGAGCAGGCGCCAGAACATCCGAATCAATCTATCGAGCACTGAATTTTGGAAAGGAACGTGCGACAGCTCGCCACACGTCGGCTACTAGGGGAGTGATCGTGGGAGTGGGAGGCGGAGACGAAGGACTAGGAAGAGGAGTGTGAGGATAAAAAAAATAACTGTTGTTCGGGAACAAACCTTAAGGTACGTAGGTACTCCGCGACCTCAAAGTGTTGCATGGCCACTGCAACCTCGAGAGGCGTACGTCTGCTGGCATTTCGTGCGCAGGTGTCACAACCTTCCTGGACGAGGAATTTCACAAGCTTCAACAGATGACCAGGACTATGAGTGTCCATGACCCAGATGCTCACTTGCGCGAGCACGACGTGCAACACTGAATCTCCGTTGGTTGTGCAGACGCGTACATCGGCCCCATTTTGAATGAACAAGGTCATCACCTGCAGGACCTGAAGGGAACCACGCCAAGCTCCTGCAACAGTGAGCAAAATATCAGGAGGAAATGGCGCGTGATGTGAAAGCAGGTATTCCGTGACGGAGGGAAAGAATCGGGCCACGGCGGTTTGGACAGGTAGTTTACCATGGGCGTTCGGTATGGAGGTACTGCAGTCGGCTTCAACCAGGAGTTCTATGGCCGCTAAGGACTTGGTTTCCGAATACAACCGTATGGCTTGGTGTATCAGGGTATCTCCATTGGCTCCTTGTGCATGGACATCGGCTCCTTTGCAGATAAGCAAAGAGAGCATCGATTTCCACTCGCGGGGACCTGCATAGATGAGCTGCGACTGTAATGCAAAGGACAGAATATCAGATGGAAGTGACACGTCACACGAAATCAAGTAGTCCACGACAGAGGCAAACCCATGCTCCACGGCAACGTGGAGAGGGGTTTTGTGGGAGGCATTCAGCGCAAAATGGCGAGAGCCAGCCTGGATAAGAAATTGGGTGGTCTTCAGACATTCTTCTTCATCCGGGAACAGCATCACATGGTGCAGCAGACCACTTCCAGAAGGATCGACATGCGCTACATTGGCTCCATGGTCCACAAGGAGGCGAATCATCGACGAGGAGTTGCGATGAGGCGACACACTGGAAAGCAAGTCAAGAGGGAGGCTGTCATATGGTGTGAATGACAGAAGAAGTTTCACGACAGAGATGAACCCTCGAGACACGGCAATGTGAATTGGTAGCGTTCCAGCAGCATTGGGTGCAGAAGGCAGGCAACCAGCCTCGACAAGGACTTGCACTGTCATGCAACATTGACATTCCTCGGATATCGACATGGCGACATGTAAGAGCATGTCTCCATTGTCCTCTTCGACATGCACATCAGCTCCTTGGCGAATGAGGAACGGAACCATCGACACTTGGTATCGCAGTGCGGTGAACAGGATCATCCGAGGTAACGAAATGCGTTGGGATAGAAGATATTCCACGACAGAGACAAACCCTCGAGATACTGCAATGTGGATGGGAAACTGGCCATCACCATTGGATGTAGAAGAGCGGCAACCAGCGCGAACGAGAGCTTGCGTAGTTGTGAGGCATTGGTCTTCCTCAAGTGTCCTGATGGCAACATGTAGAAGAGTATCTTCATTTCCTTCAACGGCATGAAGATCAGCTCCTTTGCGAATGAGGAGTGGAACCATTGACACTTGGTCTCGTAGCGCAGTAAAAAAGATCATGCGAGGCAATGGAATGTGCTGGGATAGAAGATATTCCACGACGGAGGTAAACCCTCGAGATACCGCAATATCAATGGGAAACTGGCCATCACCATTGGATGTAGAAGAGCGGCAACCAGCGCGAACGAGAGCTTGCGTAGTTGTGAGGCATTGGTCTTCCTCAAGTGTTGTCATGGCAACATGTAGAAGGGTAGCTTCATTTCCTTCAACGGCATGAAGATTAGCTCCTTTGCGAATGAGGAATGGAACCATTGACACTTGGTGTCGTAGCGCAGTGAACAAGATCCTATAGGGTAATGGCCAGCCACGGGATAGAAGATATTCCGTGATGCGGTGAAATCCTCGGCTCACGGCACTGTCAAACACGGTTGTGCCTTCCGAACTCGCAGCACCCCCACACTTTTCTGCCACAGCTAAATGTTTGTCTTCATCATCCAGAAATTGTCTGAAAGTTTGTAGCAGTCTTTCCTCTTCTTCTGGCACGAAGTACAGTCCGTCTACATTGCCAATGAGCAAACGAAATACTGCCGCTTGCTGTGAGGGATCGGAATGCAACAAGGACAAGATATCAGAGGATGTGCTGAACGACAACAAGTAGTTGCCTATTTCGCGATACTCTTGCTTTGCAGCAATATGGAGGGGAGTTTCGTGACGTGAATTACGGGCCAAGGAGTCACAGCCAGCATCGAGGAGTATCCTTGCGATCTCCGGGCAAACGGATCTATCGAGGGACCGCATAGCAACATGCAGCAGAGTATCTCCGTTGGGATTGCGAACAAGAACACCGGCTCCTTCATTTATTAAGAAGCGGATCATCTCGACTCGCTTCAGGGGCGTAACCTGCAATGCGGTAAACAAGATCTTTGATGGAAGTGGTACAGCTTGTGAGAGGAGATATTCGACTACTGAGACAAACCCTCGCGCCACGGCAATGTGGATCGGTGGCTTATCATCAGCGTCGAGATCGCAGGGGTTGCAACCAGCCTCAACGAGGAGTTTCGTGATGACAAGGCAATGGTACTCGTTAGACACCTTCATAGCTACATGCAGTGGAGTATCTCCATTGACGGCAACGGCATTCACGATGGCTGCTCCGGATATTACCAAGTTGATCCCCCGGGTTCAGATTGGAGACTTACCATTAGTATGCGATGCCAATGACTCATCAGAAACGGATGAGGTATTCATCGAAAGTAGAGTCCTGATAACGGGGACACATCCCTTTTCCACTGCGACGAGGAGAAGCGCCTCTGCGCAGCCGACTTGAACAAGTCTCTTTATGGCAAGCATGAACTGATCTCCATCACCCACTTGTTCGAAATCTTCTGCATTGTCCAATAGGGTTACCAGAAGCTGTCGGTTTTCCCAGGGAGCGTCTTCCCATTTGAGAAATTCAGCCGTTTGAAGTAATCGTCTGATGGACAGGGGAAAATTTTGAGGCCGGTCTCTGAGAACACGCGTGAGCAATGCCTTTGGGACTATACTCCCTTCCACTAAGAGTAGATCGATCATTCCCGCATGCCAGTGTTCGACTGCAACCTCCAGCGAGACTGCCATGTTATCTATGTCCGAGTCATCGGTGTCGAAGTCGGCAATAATCAAACCTGGGTGGTTTACATTGGCACCTTGCGAGATCAGGATCCTGGCGTGCCGGGTCTTGCCGAAATGTGCAGCATATACGAGCGGGTTGGTCCCTTCCTGTGGTGCAAGGACAGTACGACGAACAAAGGTTTCGAACAGAACGTCGGATGCAAACGCGATGAGGGTATAAAGCGTGAAATCGTGCTCCGAAGTGGGCCACGGAACACCAGTGCGATTTGATGGAACTAGTTCACACATTTGATCCCACTCCCAAGCGTATCGGCGAATAAGCGCTTGAAGAGCTTCGATGTCCTTGAGGATGTTAGCATTGCCTGACCCGAGATGACCAAGATGGCCAAAACCATTGGAGAGCACGTATTTCAGAAGTGGGCGAGACGTGTAGGACGTAGTAAGCCTGAGGCCCCGTTCCCCCCTGAGGACAGACGATCGATCTCTGAATTCCTTCGTCTGCTCGAGGCAGAATGCAATGTACGCCATGCAAAGCCTAGCCAGATGTTCGTGGGCATCTTCCAAGATGATATGGTACCACGGTAGTTTGGCGGAAACTAGTTCTCCAACAAGGTATTCCTGCGCAAAGAGCTCGTGAGTTACATGCCAGCAGGAGCGCAGCTGGCTGTCAACAGACCGAGCTCACCTTGACACTCATATGAGAGAGGGTGATGATGTCCGTTTCTTGGTGATGAGCCACAAGGCTTCTGCAGGCTTCCAGCAAATCGGCCCCCTGCATCAGCCCAAATTTGGAATCTAACATTCGATAATCGGGGTCAATCATGACCCCTTCGAGGAGTTCGCACATGCGAATGGGACGTAGGACAGTCACAAGCCACAACAATGCGCGTCGCACCAGGAGCGCATCGGAAGGCCTCCTGTCTATTGCGATGAGGATCCTCCTGTATGTCTCTTCTAGCCCTTCCGGAAGGCTCTTGAGCACCCTCCGAATTTCCGATCTTGAAGTGCATCTTTCGAGCGTGTCGATCTGGCATTGTACCCAACGAAACCTTGAATGCACAATCGTCAGTCCAATCGTTTGGGGATAAAAATCAGAATTTCCTACATGCCGTCTGCTCTTGCACATAGTTTGGTTCGGATCTCTTCTTTCAGCTTGTCATCGAATGTTCTCAGTCGACGGGGCAAGTCAAGCTGTCTTGTGACGTACAGCCGGATATCAGCCAATAATTCATTGGCCATTTTATCCATTGATATGCATGGAAAAGGAGAGAGAATACTGATGATGTTCTGCAATGGCCGAGAAGTGGCAAATACCCGCACGTCACCTATGCTCATGATGAGCCCATCGAGGAGGGTCTCCACCTCTCTACACTCATCGAGCGCATCGACGACGACGAGGGGTTTTCGCGGGAATAATCTTGCGACCTTGGATAGATAACATGACAGTCCCTTGGTGTGGTGGAAGGTATCAGGACGACCCTTGTACTCTTTGAGTAGTTCATCCAGCAGTTCTTCTGAGTCGAGCTTAACAACAGAGAGATGGATCGTTAATTGGGCGAGAATAGCTCGCATGACCTCAATAGCGCTCGTAGACCTCGTCGTCCGAAAATCACAATAGAAGTATGCCAGGGGTTCTTCATCAATCTTCGTATTGTTGAGGTCATCGATGACAGAAGAACTACAGACGTGGTCAGGGTCTCCGCCTGATTAAGAAGAGGCTTAGACGCACGCTAAAACCGTTTTTCCAGCACCAACTGCGACCAAATTCATGTCAGCGACACAAACCTTCGGATCATCGTATGGAATACCTTTCCCCTGCAGCCACAAAAACGAGCCTTGTCCCTCCCTCCACGACCTATACGCGTCTGTAACGTGCAACCACATGCATGTGTCGGATTGCCGTATCGACGAGGTTTCTCGATGTTTCCGCAAGCGAGACAATGGGTGAAGTAATTTCAATAACTCGTTCCGTTTCTGGGCTAGGTGTGTTGTATCGCTGGTGAGGCCAACTTGTACTGCTAAAGAATAATTGAGCATACAAAGAATCTCCTTCCCCTGATTTTCTATCGGAAGATCCTTCACTGGCGTGAATTCAGGCTGCTCGTAGCCTTGCACGCATGGCTCACTAGTATAGCTGAGGGTCAACTTTGATCACAAATCAGGCACGGGGCAATAACACCCACTCAGTTCTGGAGGGGGTCGGCTGTCTATGGACTTCGTTCTCGTGGTTCCTGTGTAATGTTGTCAGCCATGAGCTATTCCGGATACTTTACGCTCACCATATGTCCGTCACGAGTAAGAAGTGAAAATGAGCCTTGTGATCCCGAAAAAGTGCAATGGCCACATTGATGTCTTCTTCCTCGCAGGCGGACCTCGGGGCTCCAGTGAACCCAGAGAATACTTGTACTTCACGCTCGGTACTGAGCAGCTTCCCCATCTTTCTCAACGTATCCAAACATGTTTCGGGTTCGGCGCTAGACAACCAGTCCACTAAACGGACGTCGAGCATATACAGGTTGTCGAGGGCTTCAAGGATAGCTCGAGAAACATTGATGATTGTTTGGAACTCGAATTCAAGTCGAATGAGAGAGTATTGTCGAACCTGTCTAACATCTCTCGCAGTGGAATACCGAGATGTAGCGGTTCGGACTTGCTGCGCGGCCAGTACGATTAAGTGGAGGATGCTCTTTGCAGAGTCCATGGAACTGTATTGATCATAACCATGGGTTGCCCTCGATGAACAAGGCGGCGCTACGAGTGCACAGGATGATAAACAAGCACAAAGAGTATACAACTTGGTACAACGGAAAAACACCAGTGCAAATATCGGGAAAGATATGGTCGGGCTAATCAGTTGCCTCTATGACAGGATTGTAGCGGTGAGCACGTCTAAGTAAAGCGCCATCGTAGCCAGAATTCGTATGGTACAAAAGCACGGTCTCAGGTGACTGGCATATCCTCTCTAGGCAACGGATGACGAGAACGCACTCCGTATTCACCATGATCCAGCCCTGGTCATCGGAACGCTCTCTCGCAAGCACCAGACAGTGGCATTCATCCTCAACCTCGACGGCGGCATCACCTCTGGAACAGAAATTGACGATACCAAGCTTGTACTCTTCGACGTGACCATGTAGCACGTCAGCGCCGACCAAGAAAGATTCTAGGTTGTGGGGCGTGACCGTGTAACCGATCTCTTGGCCATCATCATCCTCAAGGACGCTACATCGTGCTGGGATCACAAGCATCTTGATCACCACGCCGAGCTTGGTGACTTCGTACGAGGGATGGTGACGATTGACGAAATTGACAGGAGTCCGATCAAGTCTTGAATAAGATTTTGGGGAAGATGGCAAAGCTCGCGAATACGGGGAAGGTTGTCCACCCCATGCAAAGAAGGAAGCGTCTGTGCATTCGTTGGCGATGACAGCCATCAGCCTATACCAGGCCCTGTCAGCTTCACCGTACGCGATCGGCAAACTGATGTTAAATAGACCGAGAAGAGAGTAAGCAGTGTCTTCAATCTTCATCGTCTTTCGTTGGGATGCCCATGTCATTTTCTCTGCGACCCTATCGCAGGAGGGTAAGAAATGCCGAAGGTCGTCATGTGGGATCTCTGTGACCATTTCGATGGCACTCCTAATTTCCTTGATAGCTTTATCGCCCTTTGGATTCATCTCCTGCCAGATAGGTTTCCAAAACCTCCCATAGAACCTTATCACTTGTGGAGCAAGAAGCTCCTGTAAAGTCCATCCTCTTGTGAACCAAGGCTCCGATCCGAAATCGTCGACGGTCGACGACTCGGCCAGATGAACGATGCACACAGTAGCGATACTGTACCACCGATACATTGAACGAATCGCCTCATCCAGTTCGACGCTGCTTTCCTTGTTGATGCAACACGTATCCGACCAGACGTAGCAACAAGCGAAGTCGATGCTAGCCCTTTCGCAGAAATTAAGTAGTTTCTTGTATCCGATTGTGGGTTTTTCGGTTAGGCGCCTGTCCAACATATCGCGGAACCGAGGTTCATCATCTCCCCAACGGTGAGAGAATATGGCGAACTTGAACAGACTACGGATGTACTTGAAAAGTGAATAAGGATATTGTCAGAAGCATCGTAAGATGATGTCTTACTGCGTCTCGGCGTATTTCAACAATTTCATCACCCCGCCGCGTTCGCAAACGCCAATTCTCACGCGAGGCGTTTCCTGTGCTATCTTCCCATCACTGAATTTGTAACATTATGATAATACTATATAAGGTCATTATAAGCTTCACAATTGCAATAATCTCAATAATCATTATTATCCAAAAGATAATCAAAGGTAATCAAATATATAGGTCAAGACTAATTAATAATGGCTGGAAATTTTATGTTGGAGTATATTAACTGCCAATTCTTTGTGTGATTGCAATTTACCAACATAATTGGAAGCAAATATAATTCAATTGTTAATCTGTAAAGTTTGTAATACTATAGAATTTGACAGGATTACTGTAAGGTTAACAATATATAGCTTAAATCCAATCCAATCATAATCATAATACCATATTATA
>QGOI01000514.1:0-18000 GCA_003313885.1 Boletus sp. MG55 | reverse complement strand
AATTGGAAAGATTCCAGGCGGAAGCTCCGTAGGACTGCCACCAGGGCCGTTGAGAATCCCGTGACCATGATGCGGTCTTCACATAGATAGAGATGGAGTTGATGTTCAGGACGTCCGACGGTACACGCGTGATCTAAGTTCGAAAGTTCGTGCCGCCGACTGCAAGATGATACGGATGCGGCCCGGGGTGACATCCAACGCCGCAGGCGACGTTTTCAGACAGCGGCGAGGCCCGCAGTGACGCTCGAATCGAATGCCGTCACGTGCAGAATACAGTGGATCGTGCCTCGGGGCGAGTGTTCGTCTTCAATGGGCTGGGGACATGTACGAAGATTGGCTCGACTCTCGTGAACCCTTATTATTGGGTTGCTGCTGAGCCAAGAAAAGCGTATCGATAGGGGTGGGTGGCACACAGGCCGACTAAAGGGGCTTCTAATGGCATGTTTTTAGTTCATTCTCACTCTATCGTATGCCGTCCGGTCCATCACGGTTTCGTCTGACGCCCACGACCACCGTCTTTGCCATCTTCCACATCAGCATCGTACTGCTGCTCCTTCACTGCATCGCCCCTAACATCATCCCATTCCGTCCGACGCTTCACCCCCGCACACTCACCATGTCCACGTCTGAATCCACCTTGAACACGTCCACGAACGCCACGTCGTGGATCCGATCCCGCCTGACGGCGCTCCACGAAGACGTCAGTTCGCAAGACGCCTTTGACCGGGCGTTCTCGCCCGCATGCGAGGTCCGGCTGAACCACGCCGTGCACCCGCTGCAAACGTTCAAGGACGAGCTGACGTCGGGGCGAGCTGCGGCGACGCACGTGAGCGTAGCGTGGGACGGGGAGGTCGTCTCGACCAACGACGACAAGCCGGAAGAGGTGCGTGCGCGGTCGAGTCTTTTTTTGAAATCTCTTGATCGGCGTTTGGCTGATGTGATGTCCATGATGGCGTGCCATGTGCGATCGTGAATACGTCCGTGTCCATTAAATATGCGTGTTGGAACGACGACGACGGATACTAGCCTGCTGTCGTTGCTGGTGCGTTCGTCGTCACGCGTTCGCTGCCCTACCGGATCCGTGTCAGTCTGGCGCAGAGACGGACGCACGTTCATTTCAGCGCCAAGTAAGCATGCGCTTCAGTCGGCGGGTGATCTCTTCTTTCGTTTTTCTGATCGGTTCGCACAGGGTCGAGCAGGACCCAAGCGTGCAAGACGGCGATCAACGCCGTATCACGAGTTTTTATCATACGTCGGTGGACAGGACGCCCCCGATCCACTTCCCTGTTCCACGTGCCGCGCAAGAGCGTGGATCCGAGGGTCAGTGATGCACCGTTGCGCATGAATATAGGGGGTCGAGGTTCGATGTGTTGGCCCCCCTTTCTTACGCTGTCGATAAGTTTGCTATGCTGTATCGTTCAGTCTGATTTTCGCTTGTCATGTGCTTGATCGCGTATCGAATAGTCCTGCTGTAAAACACATGTATGCAAGATGCTACAACACACGGTTGAAAGTCTATGCCTCTGCCATTTCGGCATCTTCGCTCGTACCGGTATCGTTTAATAATGCTTCGGCGGCGCGACGTAGCGTCGCGATTTTCGTCCGCATCACTTGGATCGCCTCGGGGAGCAGACGTTCCGGAGGGTAAAATCCCTCCGACTCGATGCAGACTAGACGGAAGCCGGATGAGAGGTAAACGATCGGGATCGAAACATGACGCACAAAGGAAATGATCTCGCACTCGCGCGAGCTGGACGCAGCCTTCGAATTCCGGATGTCTATACACCTCGCGGCTCATCGACTCGAGGCGCGCCGATTTCTCGTCCACGGTGACTTGTTTCGTGCGCGGGTGTACGCGAACGACGCCCCGGGAGAAACATTTTTGGAATTTTTCTGCGAGCTCGGGTGGTACGGGTTTCGCTGGGTTGAGGATGATTTTGGGGAGCAGACGATAGGATGCAGTGGCTGCGAACGGGAGATGAGCAGGTCGAACGGTGTGAATGGGAATCGGGATCTGTGTGCTTACCGACGGGAGAAAACTTGGCGTGGTCTTTGCCGACGCCTTTGACGGCGTGCAGCTCCATGTCGATTTCTTGTCCAGGGCGCAGCTTCGCGAGGACGATGTTCGGGTTCGTCGGCGAGGGTGTGTTCGAGGACATGACCCCGACCTGTTCGCCCTGGGGGACCCACTCGAGCTGTGAGGAGAGGACTTCGGCGTTGATGAATAACACCGCTGGGTCCGTCGCGTCTTTCGGCGGGTTTTTTCTGCGCTCGCAGGTGGCCTTGAGCCGGAACACGAGCGTATTTCTGTCCGTCGCTTGGTCGTTGTGTGCTACGAGAGAAAAGGGGATCAGAATGCGAGTGCGATGCACGCGTGCAGATGCTCACGATCTTTAAAGTCCAGAAAGGCAGGGTCGATGTTGAGGGGAACGAGTCCCAAGCGGTGAGAGAGGACTTCGTCGGCGATGACAGAGGTGTTGCACCATATGTATACGCGCTCTATACATACTGTAGGTACCTGCACCTCTCAGCCCGCGCGTCTGCAAACCACGGAAGGGGGACATACCTCGGCGATGAGAATGCGTCGGAAAGCGTTGGCGATGGAGGCATCGACGCCGACGAGATCAAATTCTATGGAGCGGTCCGAGAGACGCTCGACTCGGACGGTGAGTTTCTGTCCTCGGAGTGAGCTCGTATGTATGAAAGCGAAAGAGGAGGCAGACCTGTCGAAACTTGGCGAGATTCCAGGCATTGTCTTGTGCTGTATGATGTCCTGGATAGTCGGTCGAGGAGACGTGCGAGACGCGTTCTGGATGTACGCCGACATGGCGTTTGGGATCGAAACCGGCCATCGAGGGCAGAGAGAGATCACATATGGATTATGTAATGTCTAGTCTTTTTGCCATCCGCCAATGCCTCGTATTCGAAAAAGTGCGTGTTCAACGTGACCAGGTCAACGTATCTCATCAGACCCTCACAGAGACTTCCAAGCGCGGTACGACCCGCCAACGGGAGAAGATAAAACACAAGATATCTGAACACCGCAAAAAGGATAAGAAACAGGCTCGAAAAGACAAGGCTGCCGGAAAGCGTGCGTTGTTGAGTCGTCTCCGACGTCCTTGCTGATCGTCGCTCGCAGTCATACAAAAGAAATCGAAAAAGGATCCGGGCATTCCGAACAACTTTCCGTACAAAGACCAGATCCTCGCAGAGGTCGCGGAACAACGACGTCAGGTACGTCCACGCCCGATCTGTGCTCCGTGCAGCGTCTTGATCACATTTACTACAGGCAGCCGCAGAGAAACAGCGTCGAAAGGAAGAAAAGCGTGCAGCCGCAGCAGGCAACGATAGCAATGACCCTCAGAAGAGCCCGACTCCAGAGGATATCGATGTCGACGAACAAGATGGCCAAGGCTTTGATGGTATCATGTCGTTGAGACCAGCCTTCATACCCCAAAACAAGGACGACAGCAACATTGTCAAAGAACGGATACCCACCATACCCGTTTTCCCTGGTCCTTTGACGCTACGAGAAGTCGTGCAAAAGGCAGATGTGGTGCTACATGTGGTCGATGCACGAGACCCTGCAGCAGGCATGAGCGACGCGTTGGTAGAGGCAGCACAGGGCAAGTTGACGGTGTTGTTAAACAAAGCAGGTGTGTATGAGATGTGGACAGGATTTTCAAACTCACATGATGTTCCAGACACCGTGCCACGAGAATCGCTCGCACAGTGGCTGGTACACTTACGAACATCATATACGGTGCTGCCGTTTAGAGTGTCATCTGCGTTCATGCCCTCTGGGACACTGCTTGAACTACCGAACAAGAAAGCCAAGCCGACGCCCAAGGATGATGCCCTGGGACTTGCCGGTCTTTGGACATATCTGGATAATGTCTCCCAAACCAGGAACATCGAAGAGCTAGTTGTTGCTGTGACTGGAGCGACGAACGTAAGTGTCAAGGCGGGATCTGTATTCAAATCTTATCTCATGGATGATTAGGCGGGGAAATCGGCTGTTATCAACTCAATTCTGGGTTCGGAGGTATTCCCGATATATGATACGTACAAAACAACGTCTTCCAAAGGGCCGTATACTACGACGAGAGCTCAAGAAGTGGTGGCTAGGATGCCTAGCAACGATGCACGGAAAGTGAGGTTGATCGACACGCCTGGATTGCAGTTTGTGCGGCCAGAAACCCTGACGGCGGAGGAAAGAGAGGCGATGCGAGCACGGGATATTCTGTTGCGGTGCAGAGGTCGGATCGACCGACTGAAAGATCCACTGTTTGGAGGTGGGTGCAGAGGGACTGATTGGAGATGATATGCTGACTTGCGGACAGTGACGCATATCGTAGCGCGTGCGGACACGCAAGACCTGATGCTAGCGTACAGCTTGCCAGCGTTTTTGCAAGGGGACGTGACAGGGTTTCTCGCGGGGTTAGCACGGGTGAGCGGGCTGATCAAAAAGGTAAGGCGAATTGTGCTTCCAGATCTGCGAGACGGCATGCTTATGGCATGGCAGAGGGGCGTACTGGATCATGCGGGGGCAGCGCGGATTATTTTACGGGACTGGGGTGCGGGTAAGCTGATGCGGTACAGCATGCCCGGCGATCCGTCCGCAGGGACGACAGAAGGAGATACGACGGTGTTGGGAGCGCTGCGCAGCAGGAGGGAGCTGCGGAGTGAGGTCGGGGTGAAAATGGTAAAGATGGAGGCGGGTGTGAGCGACAAGCGCGATGTCGAGTGGGATGAGGTGTGGGGAGAAGAGGCGGTGGAGAGCGAAGAGGAGGAGGAGGAGGAGGAGGACGGAGATGAGCCGGGCCGGTTGAGAGCCCCGAGGGTGCCGGAGAAACGAAAGGTGTCGTTTAGTGTCGAAACGAGGAAACGACGACGGTAGTAGAATGACGTCAGGTTTTGTATCAAACTGGATTTGGATACACAAAACCGCGTGGCATCCATCAAGTATACTTGCCATCTCTCAATCCCCTCCTCCTCCTCCTCCCCCTCCCTCCTCGTCGTCGGCGATGGTCAGGCCAACGTTCTTCCAAAAGGTCCTCGGTCGACCTTCGCAGCGATACTCGACACCCGAGACGACTCGTGACATCTGCCATATTCAGGACTCGCATGGATACCGTGGAACACCCAAGGAACCCCCTCAGGTCAGTCACCAGTAGACGTTCCCACTCACTCCCTCTCATCGTCTCCTCTGCCCAGCTCGACCTCCGACGCCCGGACGATATCGACGAGCCCTTTTTCACCCCCGCCTCGTCCCCCCTCCACTCGTCCCAAAATTCTCCCTCCATTACCCCTCCCATGTCCGCAGCCTCCTCCGCCCTTTCCCTTGCCGACGCCGTCCGCTCCTCCGCCTCCCTTCCTGACCACGCGTCCCTCAACGTGGCTCACAATTACGGCCGTAAGCTTACGTACACCGACGAGGACTGGGCAAGGGACGTCCGTTGGCTCGTCGCACCCCGCACCGATGGCCAGAAACACACTTCAAAGGCTGCCAAGCGGCGCAGTGCTCCCCCGACCGTACAGATCCCCGCTTCCCGCTCTACCTCCTCCCTCCCTTCCCGCCTCTCCGCCTCTGCACCGCATCCGCCCCCGCCCCGTCCATCCAAGTCCAAGGGTATCAACAAGGCAAAGATCAGCACGGCCCGATCCGTCGTCGGTATGACCGCCTTGCTCGAGGTCGAGGAAGATTTGGATCCCGATCTCGCTCTCTCTTATGATCAAACCACGCCAGTCCCTTACAAGCGCGCCGTCTCCGTCTCGCGTTCCCCTGACTGCTCACCCGATGCATATCACAAGCCACGCGTATCTTCCCCGCTCCGGTCATCCAAGCTCACCAGACAACGCAGCGTCTCATCTCCGCCCTTGTTCGCCGCTGATCAAATACCTGACCCATCTAGTACAACTCCCAATCCAGATACTTCCCTCGCTTCAAGTTCACGTCGCCCATCCAGCACAACATCACGCCCACTCGCTGCGAGTTATCATGGTACTGCCTCGACTTCAAAATCTCCCTATACCTCTCCCGCTCCCAACGTCCTCGATGCCCTCGCCGCCCACGTGTCGGTGTCAGATTCGCATGACACCCTGCCTTCCACCGGCACGCGTGGTTACTCCAATCTTGTTCTCCCTCACGCCGCAACCTCGCCCTCCTTGGCCCTCGATCATGAATCTAGCCGAGTCTGGAAAATCGGTAAAGCTCGCCCCGCCGGCGCCACTGTACGCGATAGCATAGGTGTAGGCCTCGGCCTCGGTGATCAAGTGGATCTATCCCGCGCCCGCCTCGCTCAGACAACCATGGCTAGCGTCGAGATCGTCCGCGGCATTGCTGCAGGTTCTGTAGCAACCCGAAAGTCTCATAAGTCTCGCGGAAGCGTTTTCGGGGTCGCATGGTTCTCCAAAGACAAGCCGTCTACCACGGCCAAGGGGAAGACCCTGGATACGGACTCCCCGCTTGGCTTTACCGCTTATCGCAAGCCTCCTGTTTACGTTGGTGGTGGTTCTGTCTTGGTGCAGGTCTGGGGTGTCGGTCTAGACGGAACAGATGCGCGTCTTGCGGGTATCCACCCTCCACGTGCCGGTCCGTCACTCGCCGGTGCTCCGTATGGTACAAAGATGTCAAAGACGAGCGAGAAGGACAAGGGGCGATGTCCACCCGCGGGTTACATTCCCGGCCGTTCGTTCGTTGGCCGTGTCTTGGAGGTCGGATGGGAAGTCGGCGTCGACGTGGCAAAACGTGGCGATTGGGTTGTTGGACTGATGTCCGTCCACAAGGTTAGCCATCGTACCTTGTCCCGGTCTAGTTGGACTGACACAGTCCATCCAGTGTGGTGCATTGGCCGAGTTCATACTCGCCGATCGGCATCGTGTTCATCGCGTCGCCAATCCATTTATGCATTTGAAATATCCGTTTTCATCCTCACCTCCAACGGAGACAGTGAACGAAGCGGACGGTGATGTTTCCAGGCGCCGCGGCTCTCCGCCACCTCCCGATGCCGAGGAATGCCTGACAGTTAATGAGCTTGCTCTTTTGCCGCTCTGCGGAGTTCCCGCATACCGTGCTGTTCGCACGTTCCATCAAATTACGCAGAGTATGGGGAGGTCGCAGCTGCCGTATGGTAACTCTCACAACGAACTGCACCCCATCATTCCCCCTCGTAATGACAGGCACGACTTTGTCGCAGGCGGTGGTCAAGAAGACCTTGCCGCGCAGGTTCAGCCTTGTGACTCGAGACCCCGTGCCCTCATACTCCGGGCACAGGATGGAGCAGGTGCACTTGCCGTACAAATGCTCGTTCGCGAGGGATGGTCTGTATGGGCCCACGTGCCTGTGCCGTTTATGTTACCAGGACCTCAGTTGGAACTACCAGACGAACTGAAATATGAGGAAGAAGAAAGGGAGCTCGATAACCAGAGGAACATGCTACGTCGCATTGAAGACCGACTACGTGGATGGGGAGCGGACGAAGTGCTCTTTGTCCCCGTTACGTCGATGCCCCTTTCTGCTCTGTTTGATGTCTCAAACCCGGCGTTGGAGGCCATGTCGTCTTGGTCCTCACCCTCCATCCACTTTCCACGATCGCCATCTTCTTCTCCGAGTATTTCGCCCTCTCCGTTCTCCAGGTCGACCACATCTACCCCGTTATCCTCGCCTTACTCGCATGGGCTCTCGTCCAGTCACCTTTCGTCCTACCCTTCGTCGTCATCGCACCAGAACGCATTCACGACTCCTTACTCTTTTACTCCACTGCCACTCACACCGTACGACTGCGAACAAGGCTCAGTTGTTTCTCTCATGTCGTACCTGAACCGATCTCGCGTTCGGCTTGATGCAATCCTGGATACCATCGGTGGTCGTGAAATATGGGATGCAGGGAGGCCACTCCTCAGCCGACCCGTTCGCGACCCATCACGCCAAGATGTCGATGCACAGTTCACCACGCTGATCGGCGATATACCAGATCGCGTCGTGTCGACCGCAGGTGACAACTTCCGCGCTGGTGTACGGGCGCTGCGTCTCGGGGGTCCCAAAGACCAGCATCCGTTCGAGGACAGTGGTTACCACGAGGCCGTGACGACCAGACAAGGCAAGGACAAAAAGGCAAAGGCCAAGCCTCGGCCGGTCAACTACTCGTGGGTCAACGTCGTGTCCGACATTGACTGGGAAGGGGGTGACGTGCATGACACGCTGTGTGCCGTGACGCGGATGGCGTCGTCCGAGGGTGTCAAGCCCGTGATCGGATCCCCTGATTTTTCCAACGAGGGATGGAGGGACAAGGGGAAGAAGCGGGCGACCTCGGTGGGTGCGGACGGCATCGAGGAGGGGTTGTCGGGCAAGGTCGTCACGTTTGAGAGCACGCCGGACGTCTTCCTTCCCGGGGGCGGTCTCGAGCATGGTGGGACGATCGTGTCCCGGGTGGCTGCATAGGTGGATTCCCGGTCCGAAGTTTGCCCGTGGCGATCGCAACACGTCACATCTCCTCGGGCGTCTCATGATTGACGTCTTCTTTTATTCTCTTCATAAATATAGAAACGATCCAAGGTGCTGCGGACACATCACAGACATATTTTCTATTTCATCTCGCTTCACGCGTACTACTTTTTTTTTTTTTTCATATCCACATGCACATTGTATCGCGAGCAGATCAGTTTTTTTGTGAATTGCATTTATGTAGTATAGGTTATCGCGACATAGTTCGTCGATAGAACTTGGGGACATTTACGGGTTTGTACAGGTTCAGGTTGGGCAATTTGGGGTACGTTTGTACGGAAAAATCGAATAGTGTACTTGGTCTTGCGCAAGTTATGCTTCTCAGGCATCGTAGGCAGTCAATTCCGCCGAACAAACTTGATACAATTGTTCGTAATTTAAGATACAGGCATGTCCTATCAGCGAACGGGTATCCAGTCTCCAGCCACGTCCAGCGATCCAGGTATCCACAGTCCGGTATCGAAAACGCCAACGCGTAACGAGTAACCGACCGCCCAAGTGCATTCCGGGTCCTTGGTCTTGGTTATCTTAATTCAAACAGGCGCCATTGCGAGGTAGCCACAAGCCATCGCCGCTGGCAGCATTGTTACGGTATTATCCTTCACGAGGGAAATCTAGGCGTCCTCGCATTGGGAACCTTGACAAGTCTTCATGCATGTATTACCGACAAATCGTAAACTTGCCCATGCGCGTCTTCACCAATACTTGATAGTGTAACACAAAGTAGTAGAGCGATACGAAAGGCATGGAGGGAATACAAGCAAGAAAAGTCGAGCAGGAAAGAAAACTTGAGACTTGATTTTTTTTTGTCTGATATACCGAACCAGGTGCTGGCTTCTTCAAGACAGGAAGTAACGAGAAAGTTTGGCATACTTGAAGTCTGTTGGGGATTTGTCCGCCATGAACCCTTCATTTGTACCTGCCCGACCCTTTTGCGAGAAACGGACAGATAAAGACAGAACATGACATATTCAGGGCACAAGTTGTTACTTCACCAACGACCACCATTTTCAGGGGCGCCATTGGAGGGGCCATCGAATTCCTTGCGAGGGCTGCTACCTCTCGGCGGGCTTCTTGAGTAACTCTTACGTCTCCTGTAATCAGGTGAGTAACGTCCACTGCGAGCAGGCGGACTACGACGGTCACGCCAGTCACGGCTATCACGACCATAAGGGTCTCTGTCCCTCTCACGGTCATGACGACGATGGTCACGGTCCCGGTCACGATAAGAGTCGCGGTGCGAGTCACGATATTCACGGCTTGAATATGTGTCCCTATAGTGAGAACGACGATGGCCCATATATTCTCCTGGTGTCGGGGCATGGGGACGATCGGTGACCGAATAGTCCACTCGGATGCGGCGTCCATTGAGTTCCTGCAAGCACGTCAGCATCAACGAAGGAGAGTAGTAGATGTGACTTACAACGCCGTTGAGTTCCTGGATGCAACGTGTCGCCTCTTCTACAGCTGACATTTTGATGAAGCCGAAGCCACGAGAGCGGTCGGACTAAGTGGGTTGAGGGTTGGTTACCTCATGACTTCGGCGTGGGGACATACCCTTTGGTCGTAGACAATGGTCACTTTTTCAACTCTTCCGAATCGACTGAATTCTTCATCTAAATCGCGCTCTTGGGTTCTAATGCTCAAGCCAAACACACCCAACACAGCGGATGGGTTAGGCGCCTGCTTTGCTGGATGAGGTCGAAAAAAAATGTTGAGAAAATGCAACGTACAATGGGGGCATGCGAAGGTCGTTTGGGAGCTGGCGACTTGCGACGGAAAGGGGGGCTTCTGTAACCATTGTTGCTACGGGCCGGACTACGGGAGCGAGAACGCGCGCGAGGAGCGTCGCGGTCGCGAGATTCCGAAGCAGCTGGCGCCGGGGCGTTGTAAGCGTCTGAGTATGGGTCCACTGGAGGAGCGGCAGCTTCACCGTATTGCGACTAGAAACAGATAAAAAAATTTAGTCGGGTTGAACTTGGCAGGGCGTGTCGAACGCACCATGATAGTCGAAGTTTGAAGAGAAAATTTGCGCGTGTTTGTAGGCAAGTTTGAGATTCAAGTTCAGACCCCGCGAACTTGAACCTTATTTCGTGGTACTGTATAGTTTTGTGAGCCCCCGTCGCCGCACCGTTCGACATACCCAACAGCACGCACCGGCAAGACCAAGATGGTGAGCCCATTGTCCCCAGACATCGTCCAGGCGTCATCTCATCGCGTTCTCTGTACAGGGTATCGATCTCAAGGCTCACCACGTCAAGAAGGCCCAGCGAACGGCCCCCAAGAGTGAGGATCCCTACCTCCTCTTGTTGGTCAAAGTATGCCCGCGTTACCACCTCGAAAAGGTTGATTCTGACCGTCCCTCAGTTGTACCGTTTCCTCGCACGTCGTACCGACTCGAAATTCAACAAGGTCTGCCAACTCTGACTCGATTCAATGCTATGGCGCTCATGTACCTTCTGTGCTATAGGCGATCCTCCACCGTCTTTTCCTCTCCAAAATCAATCGCCCGCCGATCTCGTTGTCAAGAATTCTCAAAGAGACGTCTGCCACTCCAGACCTCGCCTCCAAGACCGTCGTAGCAGTTGGAACTATCACCGACGATATCCGTCTCCTTGAGGTCCCGAAACTGACCGTCGCTGCCCTTCGCTTCACTCAAGCAGCAAAGGAGCGCATTATCAAGGCTGGTGGAGAGGCTATAACTTTGGACCAACTTGCCCTGCGTTCGCCCACTGGTTCCAACACGGTGCTTCTAAGAGGCAAGAGGAACACTCGTGAGGCTGTCAAGCACTTTGGCATGGGTCCTCACAAGCACAAGAAACCATACACCACTTCCAAGGGCCGCAAAGTAAGTCTCCTCAAATAAGTATGAATATCACCCTCATCACTCCAATCATAGTTCGAGCGTGCTCGTGGTCGCCGAAAGTCTCGTGGCTTCAAGGTATAAGAAGTGTACAAAACCGACACGTGGTCGGACAGAGAGAGGATATGCGATATGGGGGTATTGCTACGAAACATTGTCAGGTCCTATTTTCACTTGCACCTGTTCGCCTCATCTATGCATATGGTATATCCGCGAGCGCGTCGATACGTCAACTCACTAAGGGGAGGCAACGGAGCTGTCATATAATTGCATGCGTGTGGCATTCCGGAGAATGGACCTTGTACACCTTAAGATAGTAAGGTGGAATTTTTGTTCGACGAACGAGTGCTCGCTACTGCCTCGATCGTTTGCCACCCTGAAGTGATGGTCGACGGAAATTTTCTTCGTCATAGAGAGTCGATCACTTACTAGGCCAGCCTGATTGTCATCCATTGTATCGTCCCATTCCCTTTTCAAGTTCGGTACCTCTGATTCCATGGGGTCATCCAACTGATCTGCAAGGTCCGGGTCCTGGATCCGCCATGTGATTATTTTTGAATCTTCACCACCAGTAACGAGAACGCCGTGCTGAAAACCGTCAGTCAAAGAAAATATAGTGAACCGAGTGATACACCTCTTCATCCCAATAGAGGGATCGCACAATCCCGGAATGACCGCCAGCCCACACAGAATGTACTGTCCACGGGGCCATCGCACTGGATAAATCATTGCTTGTGATCAAAGCCACGTCTCCCCTGATGAGGTGGTTAGATGATACATCGGTCAAACAAGGGAAATACGCTGAACTCATTGGACCCGACGAACACCCCAAGCCCGTTTTCTGCTTTCCGTGTAGAATGTCCCTTGATAAGATAATCGGTAACCCAAGTATTCCCGTGGTCATGCAAGGAAGGGTTGCGGATATCAAAAGCCGAAAGTTGGTCAAGCTGGACATTGCAATGAGGATGTTTTGAATGCTCGTTCGGTAAAGCGGACCCACTTCGTTTGACCAACAACTGAACGTCTCCATGTCGCTAGCCGCCCAGATGCGTGTTCCGCGTGCGTTCCTTATCCACCCACCCTGCGAGACACTGCAACCCCAGTTTCCGACGTGTATTACAGCTTCATCTTCATCCGCTTCGAGAGCATTTGAGGTACTGATCAGTCCGTCGGACGAGGTTGATAGTAGCACCTTATTAGAACTCGATGTGTGTTCACCCTTCGAGAAATGCACGGTAGTGACATCGTCAGAGTGGGTTGAACCATGAGAGCGTAGCTGCGCGACTGGGTTTCGTGGATCCCTTGAAAATAAATGAACATGTGAGGTACTTGTGGGACATCCGAGGCTTAATACATGGCTGACCAGTAGATGATGAATGCATCCTCTTTTTGCAGCTCAGTCCCGGCAGCAATGAGCAACCCCTCCTCCGACGCATCGCAACAAAGGAGGGGGCGCAGTCTCCCAGATCCTTCCACTGGTATCAAACGAAGTCTTTGAGTTGTTAAGGTACATGCTTCCCGGAGATACGAAATGCGGAATACCCACTTTTAATACCGGTCGATCCATTTCTTTCATCCCATGCTATCACACAGCCATCCTTTCCGGATGAAAGAAGCATCTCGCGAGTTGACGATCCTATTCCATGAATGGTGCGCAGCTGGGTGGTTGCGTGTTCATGGCCTTTGAGAACACCTGTGCTCTGCAGAGTAACTTTATCGAAAAGATGGATCTGATTTGATGGGGATGACGCCGAGGCAGCGTAGAAATTGGCTATCGGTGTCAGTGATAGAACATAGTTCTCCCCTGAAAGGGATGTTTTATGCAATGTCTGATTTGTGACTTTCAAAGACGACGACTGGAGGAGCGACATGTGGAATAGTTGGCAAGAGGCGGAGAGTTCCCTATCTTGGATATGTTTCCGGCGATCGCCGTGTCCAGCAACGGCTTAGATGTTACTAAGATATTCCCGCAGCAAGTTGTCGTCTCGTTCTCACTGCCTCTGTACTCTCCAATTTGATTGCCAGTTCTATAGAAAGCCCCACACTCCTTTGGATTCCATTCATTCGACCCCTCCGCTCACCGATCGCGTCCCATTCCCATCCTTCACCATATTCCCAGCATTGTGAAGCCCGTCGCTCTGAAATAACCATTGTCTATTTTATCCATCATGTCTTCTGGTGGTACGTCTCGTGTGCAGCGTTGGTCCGCGGCGCTGACTTTGCTATCAGCTCGTCGACTTCACAGACTTCCAGAGCGGCTTGACTACAACCTGATCCCTGCCCCGCTAGGTAAAATCTGATGCATATTTGAGTGAGAACACCCCGTTCATGATGACATATCAGATCTTTCGCTTCCACGTGCCACGGAAAAGTCGCCTTTGCCGGCCATTATCGTGACCCCTTCCTCGCCCTCGCTGGGTGCTCCTGAGTACTACATTGCTTTCCTCACTCCGCCTCCTAAACCTTCGCTGCGCGAGCGTATCGCCCAATTTTCTCCCTTCCAAGGACAATTCCCGTGCAAAGCCAGAACAACTCTGATCATCTCCTTGCTCTTGTTCATTATGGTCTGCCATCTTCTTGCTCATCTCGCGGCCCATCGTCCACAATTTCACTTCAACTTATCCTCCGATATATCTGCCCAATCAGATTCACAGACAACTTCGCCTTGGAATCTGGTGTCTTTCGACTTTCAACCTTTCTGGGATACCGTTGCAAACGGGGATAGGAGAGATTATATCGTGGAAGAACTATCGCAAGCTGCCCATCGCTGAGACTTTTGGTCATGTAATAATTGCTTGTTACAATGTTTCTTCGGTGGGCTAAACCGCCTTAACAGTTTAAATATCTTGATTTCGATTAGTAGGAGACTCTTCCTACAGTCTCACTTTGCAAAAATATCTTTTGTCGCCGTCCAGTATTTTGTCGTTTGAATCGATCCGACTTGATCATATGTATATCATATGGTTCCACAATCAGTTGATTCCCAGGGGATTTGAATTACTCCTCCCACGATATTCGCACTTTTCTTACGGTTCTCAATCAACGAGCTCCCGTCGGCTATTATATTGTTGCATCATCCATCTGACGATCAAATCAAAGGTGCATTGGTCTCGATGGTAAATTTACATCTTGTGTTTTCCCACTGATCTCAGCGTCCTCGGTTCTGCCGACGGAATAGCTATGGCAAAACTCCGACGACGTATGGAAATAACGCAAGTACAACTTCAAATTGAACTCCCCGTTGAACCAAGTACCTTCTCCTTTGCCATTCACCAGCACTAGTAAGGACAACAAGTTCTGAAGCGAGTTTTTTGTCCTCTAACCGTTCGGATCGTGTATTGTGTACAACCCGTTCCCGCGACGTACCTGGCCATGCAGCGTGGCTGCAATGATTATGATATTCACGCGCTGCCAGACATCTGCAGACGAATTCTTGTACACGTGGAGCACTTTGTTGTTCCCTCGCAAACCGATGCTCATATTCCCGAACTTCCGCTCCTAAATAAAAGCTACGCTCGACGTCCTGGATGGATTTGTGGGCACTCCAGCTTTCTGGCTCTCCGAGACTTTTGTGCGATCCACATCCCCCAATCTAGTCCAGGGGTCTGAGGTTCCGAAAGCCTGCGCAAGCATCCTCGCGTCTGGTCCTATTGCTGTTGGTAATTCGACAGGCTTGACAGTTGCGTATTCTGTAAGTTTGGGATCCTGATTCTTCCTTCAAGGATTCGTCTCATTTATGATCCAGCAGACCTCGGTCTCGGTCTCGGTCTCGGGGTCGCCAACCAGCTCCGTTCGCCTTCATCTACACTCTTTCCATCGTCTTCCTCATCATTACCAACCTCAGATTCTACCGCCACCGTAAAATACCCCCAATAGACTATTGGCAACGTCACAATCGCCGCAAACCACTAGTTCTAGCTCGTCTAGTTTATTTACTTCTAGTGCCGGCCACGTTGATTCATCATATATGGCATCGTCTGCGACATCCACGGCCAGCACAACCACTAACTCCTTTTCTGGGACAAATGGACCCGATGCGTCACATACTGTTGGGCCCTCAGCTGGTTCGTCCCCCGTCGAGTATACAAAGGCAGTACCGAGTACCTCGGCGACCCCTTCTGCACATGACCCCTCAATGCCTTTCGGGGATACTAGCTCAGCTTTGACCACTCTGAGTGAATTCGTCATACTCGTCTCTTCGGCAGACTCTGCGGAACCGTCTGTGACACCCGTACTCATTGCTTTGGATGCCAACACTATCCGAGCGGCTTCCCTTCGGCATCACCGGGGCCATTCCTCGACTACTTCGACCTCAGTTTCGGCGTCAGGACTCACAACAGATGTACCGACGTCGACTCCAACTTCTGTTTCTAGCATCGTTAGTCGTCTCAACAACCCTACCTTGATTACCATTCTGACACGAATCAAACAGTCAGGACCCACGATGACGCGGGAGAGTATCGCTCCGGGAAGCGTTGTGCCTGTTCCAACTACCAGCAGCACTTCCAATAGCTCGTCAACTTCTAATAGGTCTGTGCCGTTCCGTTTACGATTTGTGTACTACTGGACAGGTAATCACCAGCCTATTACCCGTAATTCTCGGCTCGGCGCTCGGAGTCCTAGTCATTGTTGCGCTGGGTATAATTGTCTTTAGGTGTCGTGCGCGCAGACGAATCGCAAACATGCCAAACGCGCTTTCAGGCGACCCCGAAACCTTTCAGGAACAAAAAGATTCGAAGATGGTAGAAGCAACCCCACGGGTGAATGCAGTCGCGCTCGGTCGACGGATAACATCCTACCAAGTTTCGTCGATATACACGCCCGAACATATCACCACTTGTATTTCAAAAGCAGGCGAGTTCTCCCAAAGCAGTAACGGACGATTATCCGATCCATTTGTGGACAGCTCAGAGATGGTGTCCTCGCGGACGAGCATGCCTCGTGCGAGCATACATTCTGCCGACAGGGACTTTGGGAACTTGATGGATGCGAGTACGAGCAGCCTGGAGCTCCGTTTCGTTGCACCTCTCATGATTACCAACGATGATCCGTCGATACCATCGCCGCATTTGTCGGCCTCGTGGCACTATGATGGCCTATCTCCGACCTGTTCGCCCAAAGAGAAAGGATGTTGGAATGAAGAGGGGCAAAGTGAAACACCCCCTCTGTCGCCTCCGGCTTCGCCCTCGAAGCCATTTTGCCTTGGGACGGAGAGTGCGCGGTTACGCCTGCATGAATTGTTGAAGGAAGCGAGGAGGGTTGAAACAGGAGAACAAGTCTTTCAAAATTTGGACTCTGGGCACTGAGTGTACTTTTGGGACTTTGCAGAGTAGAGACAAATAGGACGACTTGTTTACCTGTCTCGCCTTTGAGTTTGATCCGCTACTCCAGACTGTCTGATCGGCGTGGGAAGTTTGTCCACGTTGGTAATTTACCAACGCGGCGGCCCGCCATTTTCGGCTCTTTTGGTCAAATTGCTGCCTGACTGACCTCTTGAGCACTTCCACCACTTGCTCTCGCAAGGTTTCTTTGCACGATGGATGCCCTGTTTTACCCCGCAGCACAAGCACTTGGGGCATCTGTTAGCCAGATCAAGGTAATTCCTCTCCAACCTCGAACTTCATCATTGTCACCCTTTTCGAAATGTAGCTCCTTTGGTGTCTCCTGAGCGCATACCCCCTCGGGAGTCTGTTCATAAGGATACCATCCTCTCTGCCTGGTCTCAAGCACACTTTCAATATCCTCATCTCTATCTATTTCTTATCAACCGTTCTCCAACCGTCATGGGGCTTCCTTCAACTCCTCATCAGCATCCTCGGGACCTATGTCATTGCTGCAAATCTCCGAGGTTCCAACATGCCATGGATCGTCTTCATGCAAGTCTAACTGTTGCTCTTTCGCTCGCATCATGTTAATAGCCTCCTAGTTTCGTCATGGGTCATCTCACCGTCAAGTACGTCATGTGTTGGGCTCGATATTTGTTTCTGCCAACGTTGACCATGCTCTATAGTCAGATCATCCGCTTAATCTATGGTGTCACTAATGATACGGTCGAGATCACGGCCCCTCTGATGGTCCTCACCATGAAATTGACGACTTTTGCATGGAACGTTCATGACGGCAGGCGGCCGCAAGAAGTTTGTTATTTTCGTGCTCGTATATCCCTCTGATGGCTCATCGTTGAACCATCGTTAGGATTTGGACAAGTGGCAGCTTCAGAAACGTATCACGAAATACCCCACACTGCTAGAGTTCCTTGGATTCTCGTGAGTAACCAGTTTCTCGCGTCGTACGCTGCTGACCCCTTGTATGACAGGTTTTACTTCCCTGGAGTTGTAGTTGGACCGTATCTTGATTACACATCCTACATATCGCTAATCGACGGGTCATTGTTCAAGTCGGTTGAATCCGCGAGGCCGATGCGAAGAGCGGTTCCTGACGGTAGAAAACGCGTTGCTTACCGTAAGATGTTGAAGGGGCTCGTATTATTGGGTTTCTTCGTGGTTTTGAGCCCGTCTTACAACTACAAGGCCGTGTTAACACCTTGGTTCGCGGAGCAAACCCTCCTCTACCGGTATGGTCAACGCCTGGGTTGATGGTGCGTCTAAACCGAATAAACCTACCAGGATCG